>JAANYP010000248.1:45000-99769 GCA_020465985.1 Centrapalus pauciflorus
TACATAACTCATATATATATAACCCATATACCACTAAAACCAAATTCCCCAATATAACACATGTATATCCCAACTTTAGCCATCAAAATTCATAACCCATACCTTTGAAGCTTTAGGAACACAAGAAGATGATGAAGAAGGCAAGGTGCAACACTTAGATTCAATCTCTAGCTTCACTTCTCAGCTGGAGCTCCACACAAAAACACACACTCACACTTTTAGGGTTCTTGTTCTCAAAAGGAATAAGGGAGAAAGGAAGCAAGACTCAACATATATACGCTTCCTAGTAATAGGAAGCCCGAACCCGCTAAATCCGAACCCGATATCACTTTTTCACAATTAATATCATTAGGACCCAATTAAATCCACGATCTCAATAATTATAATAATCCACTAATTATTAGCTCGGAGACACGTATCACTCGGTCTCGACACGTTAAATCCACGAAACGAAATTTAATTGGAACACGCAATAATTATTAAAATAAATGAGCCAATAAATTAAATCCACGTACCAGGCTCAAATCCGGGATGTTACAAATCCTCTCCTCTTAAAAAGATTCCGTCCCGGAATCTAGCTCGGACTCGGGAACAACTGTGGATAACGGCTCCTCATCTCGGCCTCGGGCTCCCAGGTGGCACTAGTACCCTTATGATGCCTCCACTGAACGAGTACTAGCGCGATCTCTTTATTCCGCAATCTCTTCACCTTTCGATCAGTAATCGCCTCAGGCTGCTCAACATACCTCAGATGAGAATCCACGGTGATCTCGGATAACGGCACAAACTGATCATCTTTGGCCAGACACTTTCTCAGGTGGCTCACATGAAACGTATCGTGGACTCCGGCCAGCTCGGGAGGCAGTCTCAATCTATAAGCCTGATCTCGGACTCTGGCGATGATCTCAAACGGACCGATGTATCGCGGACTCAGCTTACCTCGATGTCTGAATCTAATAACTCCTTTCCACGGCGATACCTTCAGCATAACGCGGTCTCCAACACTGAACTCGAGCTCATTCAGACGACGATCGGCATAACTCTTTTGCCGGCTCTGCGCCACTCTCAAATGCTCTCGGATGACTGCCACTTTATCGCTCGTTTCTTGTAACAACTCGGGCCCACTGATAGGTCGCTCACCGACCTCGCCCCAACACACCGGGGTTAGGCACTTACGCCCATACAGTGCCTCGAATGGAGCCATCTTGATGGAGGAATGGTAGCTGTTGTTATACGCAAACTCGACTAACGGCAAGTGAACGTCCCAACTACCACTGAAATCAATCGCACAAGCTCGGAGCATATCCTCGAGAGTCTGATTCGTCCGCTCTGTCTGCCCGTCTGTCTGAGGTCTGTACGCGGTACTCAACTGAACTCTCGTCCCCAATTCGCGCTGAAAGCTCTGCCAGAACCTCGAAGTAAACCGCGTATCTCTATCAGACGTAATCGACATCGGAACGCCGTGCCTCGAAACTATCTCGCTGATGTATAACCGAGCTAACTGATCCATAGTGATGGCGCCTCTCACCGCCAAGAGATGAGCACTCTTAGTCAACCGATCTACAATCACCCAGATCATATCGTTGCCTCGAACGGTGCGCGGAAGTCTAACGATGAAATCCATCGTGATATGATACCACTTCCACTCAGGGATCTCTAAAGGCTGCAAATGCCCGTGAGGCTTCTGATGCTCGGCCTTGACTCGCAGACAAGTCATACACTCCTCGACGTATCGGCCCACATCTCTCTTCATCCCTGGCCACCAATAGAACTCGCGCAAATCTCTGTACATTTTGGTGCTCCCGGGGTGGATAGATAACCTCGATCGGTGCGACTCATCCAAAATCAACTGCCGCAGATTACCGACTCTCGGAACCCAAACACGATCACGAAACGCCCACAAACCTCTGCTATCTCTGCTCAATGCCTCTAGCTGTCCCGCAAGCCGCTCTCTTTTCACATTCTCCGCCCGCAAACCCTCTAACTGAGCATGCCTCAGACTCTCCACAAGAGTCGATGTAACCTCGAGCCTCGCTGCTCGGGAAACTACCGTCTGGCCACACGCCTTACGGCTCAACGCATCGGCCACCACATTGGCCCTACCAGGATGGTACTGGATCTCGCAGTCATAATCTTTCAGTAACTCGAGGCTGCGCCGCTGTCTCATATTTAGCTCTTTCTGACTGAACAGATACTGAAGACTCTTATGATCGGTATACACTACAAATCGCGAACCGTACAGATAATGACGCCATATCTTCAATGCGAACACTATCGCGTCCAACTCAAGGTCGTGCACGGTATGGTTTTCCTCGTAGGTCTTCAGCTGTCGCGACGCATACGCAATCACCTTGCCTCGCTGCATCAGAACACAACCCAAACCGGTACCTGACGCATCACAGTAGACCACAAAATCCTCTGTACCCTCGGGCAATGCTAACACTGGTGCCTGACATAACCGGGATTTCAATTCTCTGAAAGCCGATTCCTGCTCATCGGACAACACAAAAGGAACGGACTGCCGTGTCAATCTCGTCAACGGCCTGGCAATCCTCGAGAAGTCCTGAATGAAGCGGCGGTAATACCCGGCTAGGCCCAAAAAGCTACGGATCTCAGGCACAGTCTTCGGCGGCTCCCAACTCATCACGGCCTCTATCTTCGCCGGATCTACTGAAATACCCTCGGCGCTCACAACATGCCCCAAAAACTGGACCTCGCGCAACCAGAACTCGCACTTGGAGAACTTCGCATACAGTCTCTCCGCTCGCAGCACGGTCAAAACCTCTCGCAAGTGCTGCTCGTGGTCCTCGGCACTCCTCGAATAGATCAGGATGTCGTCGATGAACACTATCACGAACCGATCCAACATAGATCTACACACCCTGTTCATCAGATCCATGAATGCCGCGGGTGCGTTAGTCAGTCCGAAAGGCATGACTAGGAACTCGTAATGGCCGTATCTCGTCCGAAACGCAGTCTTCGGCACATCCTCATCTCTAACTCTCAGTTGATGATAACCCGATCTCAGATCTATCTTCGAAAAGAAGCTCGAACCCTGCAGCTGATCAAACAGATCATCGATACGTGGAAGCGGATAACGGTTCTTCACCGTCACCTTATTCAACTCTCGGTAGTCAATACACATCCGCATAGAACCGTCTTTCTTCTTCACAAATAGCACGGGAGCTCCCCACGGGGACGAACTCGGACGGATAAATCCACGATCAAGCAACTCCTGAAGCTGCGACATCATCTCTCTCATCTCAGGAGGTGCCAGCCTATAAGGCGTCTTCGCAATAGGCACCGCTCCAGGGATAAGGTCGATACGGAACTCGACCTGACGATCTGGCGGTAACCCAGGCAACTCCTCTGGGAATACCTCAGGGAACTCTCGAACTACAGGTATATCCGCTAGGGTCTTCTTCTCTAATCTGGCGTCGACAACATAAGCCAGAAAGGTCTCACATCCCTTCGCGACATATCTCTGAGCTCGGGCCATAGAAACAATACCAATCTCACCTCGGCGCCTCTCGCCATACACTGTCACTGTCTCACTGTCTGAAATGGGTATCCGGATCATCTTATTCGCGCACAGAATATCGGCCCGCCTGGCTGTCATCCAGTCCATACCCACTATCACATCGAAACTGCTAATCTCTATCGACAGTAGATCGATCGAAAACCGGTGAGCATCAATCTCTAAAACACAATCTCTGTATACCCGACTCACAAGCGCTGTACTACCGTCTACCCTCTCAACAACTAACGGCACAGATAACACAGTAGCAGGCACAGAAAAATATGCACAGAACACAACAGACACATACGAGCGATCTGCTCCAGAATCAAACAAAATACGAGCACTAAGCCCGTTCAGAATGTACGTACCAGATACCACATCGGTAGACTCGCGGGCCTCCTCTGCCGTAGCCTGAAATACTCTGCCCCTGCCTCTGGGTGCTGACTCACGACGGCTCGAAGTCGACGGCTCTGCTCTAGCACCGCTGGTGCTCGCTCCCTGCACTGCTGGCGGCGCATCCGGACAATCTCTCACAATATGACCTGGCCTCCCACAGCGGAAGCACAGGGAATCCCTCGAAGTACATGTAAATGATGTGTGGCCATACTGACCACAGCGATAACATCTGGGCTGCTCCGGCACACAAGGACCGGAATGGCGACGGCGACACCTCGGACAGTCTCTCTCTCCAGCTGAACTGTCTGCCCGACTCCCTGATGGCTGGGACCCCTGTCCCACGCTACTCTGACTCTGACTCGGAGCACTGTAACGGGAAGTCTGCCCCTGACTCTGACTGGCCGTCCCTGATCCCTGATACTGCCCAGACCTCCTGGACCTCCGGTCTCTGCCTCTGTCTCTGTCTCGACGAAATCCCGAACCCTGCCCCTGAACCTGCTGCTGCTCAGGCTGTCTCTCTCTCTGAAAATCCTGGGGCTCTCGGTAGTAACTCTGGGACTGCTCAGACGTCCCTATCCTCTGTCTCTGGGACGGGGGCTGACCCCTCTGTCTCTCGATCTCCCTCTCTCGGACTCGGGCTAACTCTAATGCCCGCGCAAAGGTAGGAGTATCATGAAGTCCGACGAACTCCCGGATATCCGATCTCAACCCATCGATAAAGGCATCAGCCTTACGAACCTCTGTGTCCACATGCTGGGGCGCAAACTGGGCATACTCATTAAATCTATCCACATACTGCTGAACTGACATACTGCCCTGCTGAAGGTGCAAGAAACGACGCTCCATCTCCCGGCGCTCATCCCGGGGAATATACTGTAGCTCAAAAATAGCACGAAATTGATCCCATGTCATAGCATAAGCTGCTGCAGTAGTCATGGAGGACTCAATGGACTTCCACCACTGTGAAGCCCCTCCTTTCAGCTGATAAGCCGCATAGCCGACCATATCACGAGGGTCGACATGGGCAACTCGGAATGCCGCCTCTATCTCTCTCTCCCATGCCATAGCCGCACCCGGCTCACCACCGCCTCGGAACTGAGGTGGGGCTCCCGCCATAAAGTCCTTAAAGGACCCACCTCGAGGAGCAGAAGAAGAAGATGCCCCGACCACTGTCTCAACACTAGTCACTGGCGGCGGATCAGCTCGCTGTCGCTGCTGCTCTCTCTCTCTGTCCCTCTCTCTGTAGAACTCAGTCAATACTGATAACATCTCTGACCGGCGGACATACTCATCTCCCGCTGGTCTCTCTGGCCCTGAACCCTCGCCATGATCTGCCATAACTACCTGCACATATCACAAAGGTAAGATAACAGATCGATTACCCAGCGTTATATAATAAGCTAGGTCAGTTAATTCCGCTAAACTCAGTCTCAGGGAAGAATCCCACAGATCTGAACACGGTAAGAGCACAAGCATCCACTGATACTCAATACTGAAACCTCAAGCTCTGATACCAAGCTGTAACACCCACAATTCTCACATAAATGCCACGTCATTAATTAATCATAAGTGGCAGTATCGCAAACATCTCAAAGTACACATGTCACAGGATTAGCGGAAAATCACTATTAATAAAAACTTTAACACGAAGGTCACGTACATCATCTCATAAACTAACACTGGCACACATACACAACTGATTACTGTTAACATACATACGAAGATCAGATACAGCAGTTCCAAGATTATTATCAACAAAACAGTCGACGCACGCAACTCTAACTGCCCCGTTCCCTACTTCGGATGCTGCGGCTGCGAACCCACGGTATGACTGCCTGAGACACACACAGGACTCGAAAACATAAGCTGGACAGCTCGTGAGTACGCGAGGGTTAGACTCTGCAGGTAAGCACATAAAACATACACAACACACATATCTCGTCACATATATGCAACTCGATGCATAACACGTATCTCTGCTCAAAAGGGGACCACGTTCCCCAGCTAACAGGCCGCACACAGCAGCGGTTAGCTACTCAATAGGCACAGGAGCGACCTGGCAATATCACTGCCGTATATATACAGCCTCATAACTCGTGACTGGTTAGGGACAGTCAGCCTGCGCGATCACATATCGCGGACACCTGCAATTCAAACACATATAGCACGTATAGGGTAGAACGGATCATACCTGCGCACTAAGCTCGGTCTCATACACAATATATCACAACACATATACACGACTCATAAAAGACTACGCGCGATTTGTAAAAGAACTCGAGTACTCACCGATACCCGAAAGCAATCGAAACCCGAACTCTCAATGCGGCTCGGCACGTGATCGGCTAGCACCTGAACACATCACGGGTCTCACATGTTATCACAAACTCGATAGCCACGCAATTCAATCAAACATAACTCAATCCAACACAATTATCACAATTAAACTAATCCCGAAACATATTCCCGAACGGACAATCGATCCCCGAAACCCTTTTTCGGAACTCCTATCGAGACCCAAAATCCCAAATAATTCAATCCAATAATATCCCGAAGGAATCCGACCAATTAACGACCCACAACTCTTTTATAAAACTAAACCAAAATTCTATAGCAGACTGATTTACGCGCCGCGCTTTTCTCATTTGCGCGCCGCGCTTTTGCCAGACAGCAGAATCTGCCCTTCGAACTCCATAGCTGAACCAGGAGTAATACTCCTTTCTATACCCGATTTCCAGCAACAAAAAGGTACATAACTCATATATATATAACCCATATACCACTAAAACCAAATTCCCCAATATAACACATGTATATCCCAACTTTAGCCATCAAAATTCATAACCCATACCTTTGAAGCTTTAGGAACACAAGAAGATGATGAAGAAGGCAAGGTGCAACACTTAGATTCAATCTCTAGCTTCACTTCTCAGCTGGAGCTCCACACAAAAACACACACTCACACTTTTAGGGTTCTTGTTCTCAAAAGGAATAAGGGAGAAAGGAAGCAAGACTCAACATATATACGCTTCCTAGTAATGGGAAGCCCGAACCCGCTAAATCCGAACCCGATATCACTTTTTCACAATTAATATCATTAGGACCCAATTAAATCCACGATCTCAATAATTATAATAATCCACTAATTATTAGCTCGGAGACACGTATCACTCGGTCTCGACACGTTAAATCCACGAAACGAAATTTAATTGGAACACGCAATAATTATTAAAATAAATGAGCCAATAAATTAAATCCACGTACCAGGCTCAAATCCGGGATGTTACAATGTACAATATTAAGCATCATCATTTCATATATTCAAAATATAAAATAGGTTGCAAAAAATATTGCATAACAAAATTGCAGAATAATAAGGGATAAGTTTTATTTAAAGATAACAGCTCCTGGAAAAGAAGTGAATCTCATTTAATCATTTGATTTAACTTTGTTTTATAAGGCTATATATATGCATCTGTTTTCTAGAAAATAATACAATCCATCAATTTCATGTATTATTTAATGTGCAATATCTTTCAGTTAGGTTTTCTGCAGCTTTCATACCTGACACCAACGAAAGAGAAGATGAATTTCATGCACATTCTACCGGTTTACCCCGTCTTCATAACCAACTACTGAAGAATCGAAGATGAATTCGACTCCTATTTCAACCATGTCTGCATGAAAAAAAAAAGTGTTAGTATCTTCTTAAATTTCTTGAAAAGTTCATTTACTTCTTTAATCTAAACTTTGTAAATACTAAATTAGTTGTAAATTAAACTGAAACTCGTCACGTTTCCAGAAGTTCTTGAAACATGATCGTTTTCGTTTTTTAAAATCTACTAACAGGGTTTCATTACATATTGCTTCAATCTCATCTTTGTAGTTAGAGACAGTGGAGTTCCATCAATGGTTTGTCGAAAACGAAGAAAAGCAATTAACGACATCGAAGGTTTGTTCACCACAAACAATCAGATCACTTAATATCAATTTTATTAGGCATATATAAGGGATAAAGAGAAGATAATCAAAACATATTGAAATTAAAAAAAATTACATGTTTATGCATATTACGTTTTGTTCTATATAGATATACGGATAAGTGGATAACAATGAATATGGCACACTACTTGTAAGTCGTAGAAAAAACTGTAAATATTGTTGTAGGTCTAACTTTCACATTTCATTTTTTCAGATCACACGATGACACACCAAAGAGGTATCCATTAACTGATTCTTTCTTTTATGGACTTGTATTCTTCATCTTAATTTGTTCATCACTGCATAAAATTTGTCTATTAGTTGTTTTTCTCTTGTCAAGACAATATATTCTCAATTTTAATTTATATACAGTCTTGAAATTGAGTTTCATAATGATCATTTTTATTGCAATAATTTACAGAAAGCATCACCATCGCCAGTGATGCAAACATCAATTTCAACATTTTGTAGTGTTTTATTCATCTTAATTTGTTCACCACTGCATAGAAAGTGTCCATCAGTTGTTTCTTACTTTTCAAGACAATAAATTTTCAATGCTAATCTATATATATAAGTTCAGCAATGATCATATGTATTAAAGCCATGTAAAAGAAAACGTCACCACCTCTAATAATGTAAGCATGGACTCTGTTGAAGTAAATACATACAAATTTCTTGTGAATATAAAAGATTATTTAAAATTCAAGTTAATTTCAGTGACAAACTGACAACTGGTATGATTTGATTATAGTCATCCCACAACACATGCTCTATATAAACTAAGCTACTTATACAATTTCAGCTTTTGACGAATTTTACATAAACAAATTAAATTCAAGCCTTTATTCTTTCTTGTTTTATTAGACTTTTAAAAATTTTTGTTTTATGTGCGATCATAAACCATCATTAATACTTCTATGACATACTATCCTTATTGAATTGATAAGAGTTTTTATCTGTGGTTTCTAAATGTCATTTCTGCAAACAATTAAAAATGTTGGTGCTTATTATTGATTCACATGCTTCGATTAAATGTGCCGTGAACTTACACAATTTAGAATGTATAATCATTAGTTTTTTCTTATGATATGATTGTTTTGTTTATCATAATAACATATATAATAAACTCATAGAATGTTGAATATTGTAAAAAGAATAATACAATATTTTTATAGTATGTATGACACCTACTATTAACTTCATTATACACACACACATGTATGTATGTATGTATATGAATAAAATCAATAAAAATTCTTAGGAAAACTTACAATTCATTACAAGTCATGTTTTCTAAACTTGAAGAGTTTTTATCCTTAAATAGATAATAAGTATGCGTAAAATGGGACAAGCAACTAATATGTTTGGTTGAGAACCCACTTGTGTATCGCAAATTGCAAAAGTGAATGAAACTCTAAGTACATTTTTACTGAACAATAAAAGCAATAAGAATTATAAGACTGATATAATTGAATGACAATCCCTAAAGAAATTCAAATTGTGTTAACATGCAACATGACATTCATGAACTCTAGGCCATTGAAGATTCAAAAGGGGTTTTCAGCATTTGGATGATGGAAGGAAAATTCAGCACTTGGACAACTTCAGGTTGGTATTGAATGTTATGTGGTTTAGACACCAAATTGTCATAGATTTGTCAATTTAAGTTCATATTGAACACAAACGATTTCACAAAAAATAGATAAATGAACCCACAACGCTTTTAAAACATATCAAACTGAGAAACCCATACATAAAACACAGATCTTGAAATTAATAAATGAACTCAAGCGAAAAATTTTAAAACGAGGTGTAGAATTTCTTTTAAAACGAAATCAAAAATGTATATATCTATTTCACAAGAAAAAAGTATAAAAAACTAGCATCAAAACTAAAAAAAATGTTTAGAATAACCAACAAATTAAAACACACGAGAAGCAACAAAATGTGCCATACATATGCTTAAATAACAAAGCAGAGTGGCTTACACAAGGAATCAGCAACAATACCCTAACTGTCCGTTCGAGTGTACTTCGAGAAAAGCAGTAACAATCAAATAATTGTTCACGGTTTCGTTCTGATCAAGGTACCAAAACCGTTCTATACTTCATGTTTCTATTATTAATTGTTATTGTGTCGTTATAATTTGCAAAATGAGAAAGAAATCAAGACCTTGTCACCTAAACGATAATGTTAACGGAAAAATAAGAGAGAACAAACCTGGAAACTAGGGTTTGGCGCAATGGCCCTGGTTGCAGTAGCCGAGAGAGATCCGAGGGTGGCAGTAGTTGAGAGTGAGTGAGGGGGTAATTTGAGGTGAGCACCAAGGGAGAGTGAGAGTGTGTGACCTGTGAGGCAGAGCGGTGGCAGCGATGGAGTTGTGACGGTGGCAACATTAGGGTTAGGCTGCTGTACTTGGTTGCGAGGGCGAGGAGTCAGAGCGAGGATGAGACAGAGCAAGAGGGAGATCCAGCCAGGAGGATCGGTTGCCGGTGAGCGACGGCGGTGACGGTCGCCGACCGACCAGTGAGCAGAGAGAGAGAGAGAGTGTGTGTGTGTGTGTGTGTGTGAGAGAGAGAGAGTTGTGTGCGTGGGTTTGTGCCCGAGAAAAGGGAGGAGAAAAGGAAAAGAAAATCGAGTCTTGGATCCCACCCGACCCACCAATCAAACCCACTAAATAAATAACAAAATTATGTAGAAATTATATATATACATTTACCATATCTCCACCGATGATAATTTTTCTTTTTTCTTTTTTTTTTAATTTTAAAATTTTATAATACATCCTATCTTAGTGTTATCTTTTATTTAGCCCTTTTATTTTTATAAATTCTCATTTAGTTCTCTTTTAACATTTATTATTACAACATTTTATTACATACTTAAAATTATGATTTTAATTATACATATGTTTGTAGTTGTCTTTTGAAATTGTTATGTTATATTTAATTGTATAAAAAAAAATTTATTATTCAGATGCACGATAAAAAATTTTAATGAAATTATTTTATAATTAAAAATGTAACTATTTAAAATTTAGATTTTTTATTAATTATGATCATGTATAACATTGAACATTGTTATTATAACGTTGCAATCTTTAATCGATGTATTAGAGACATTACCGTTATAAATTTAATTGATTTGACCGTAAAACCAACTAATTAGATTGACGATTAAGTATAATCAATGTCAAATTTTCAAATTATGGTGATGAATATTTGATTAATTATTCTGGTTCCGATCCGATTTAATACGACATTGTTTGTAATTTTAGCATTGCAAAATCTAAAAACCAATGATAAGAACCGACTAACAGTATCATTTGTCTTGCTTCTTGAATCTATATCGGCTATCCGATTTCATTCTTCGATGTTGATTCAGTTGTGCTTCGTTGTTTGAAATGTTTGAAAAGTATTTTTTTATTTGTTTTTATATTATTTTTGTAATTAATATTTTAGACACCGCAGCAACACACGGGTGTTCAGTAACTCGTATACACATAATATAGTATATATAGATCTGATTTTATTGTATATGTTTATTCTTTATAAACCATTGATATTGTTAATAAATAAATTTGTCTAAATCCTTTGATAAACCAACAAATATATATAGACATATTGGTACACATAATATATAGTTTTGTGTGGTAATATTTACTATGAAAATAGGTAATTTTTTTGTTTACAAATACAGTATAGTTTAAATAAAATATAGGGTAAATTATAATTTTCGTCCCTGTGGTTATATATACATTATGGTTACGATCCTTTTAATGCCAAAATTACAAATTCAATACATGTGGTTGTCGTTTTGTTATGCTTTTAGTCATTTGACCAGTCATTTTTTTTAATGTCCATTTTGCACTTTTAACTTTGTTTCAGTTTTGGTCCCTAACTAAGTACTTTCTTTTTTTATTCTTTTATATACTTTTATCCTATTATTCATTTAGATACTTTTATCCCATTTTGCCCTTTGTTTTGGTCCCTAACCAATTTTTATTCTTTTATTCTTTCAGTTTTGACCGGTCATGGAAGGAACTTATCCGTAATTTTCCTAACCACAGACATCAAATTTGTAATTTCTTCTATAGAAGGACCTTATCCGTAATTTCCCTATAACCACAGCTTGTAACAAGTTAACTAAAGTGTTAGGCACAAAAAGGCCTCAGTCAAACCTGTTCTACATCTGAGGGGGAGATTTATAATCAAACCTGTTGATGCATTTGAAGGTTGAATTTAAGGCCTGTTATATGCCTTATTGAAACCTGAAAATGATTTGCAATATCAGTCTAAAGCTGTTCTATATGTTGCATGTGTTGCAACTAAGACAGTTTGTCCAAGCTGCTCTGTCTGCTGAACAGGCTGGACATAAACTGTCTACGCTGCTCTACACTGTTGAGCAGCTTGGGCATTTTTAAAGTGTTCTGTTCTTTGTGAACAGAACCTGTTCTTTGTGAACAGGCTAAACACTTTATGGAATATGTTTCCAAGTCATCATGTATTGTTTTTGACTACAAGATCAGTTTACAAAGTCGAAGACAAAGTGGAAAACAGAACTGCTCAGCCTGCCCACGCTGTTCTGTAACATGAAGACAAAAGGTTATTTGAAAAAGGGTGACAGACCTTTTTCTTATATCAAAATAGGCCTTTACAAGGAAGAAAGACGCAAAGTTGACATTCCTAAATTAGTTAAAGGCAATGCAACAGTAGACAAAGTAAAAAGACAAAAGTTCTGCACATGTGAAGACAAGTCAGCTTTTCAGAAAAGTGCAGAAAAGGTTATGTTGTCTTTTCAACAAGACTTCTCCTTTTTCATTCCGTCCAATGAAGATGTTTCTCTTAGATCCTCTAAGTGAGTATAAAAGGAAGCTTCTAAGGTCAGAAAGAAGTGTGAAGAAAGCTAAGTGCTGAAACCAAGAGTGAACGTGCAAGTGTGATTTTCATGCATGCAAGTCTTCTGTGTAAACCAACATCTGTGTGTCTAAGCTGTTTTACATAAGCTGTTCCCTTAAGTCTTGTAAACACAGTGAGTGCTTCTTAGTGAGTGTATTCATTGTATGCTAGTTTGAGTTTGTCTTAGACTAGTGAGCATACTGTTGTATCTGTCATCTCAGCTTGAACTATTCCGCATTCAAGCTTGTTTGTAATTAACAAATTGTTGATAATACATACAAACATTGAGAAAAGAGTGTGTAGTTTTTAAATTGCTGTATTCACCCCCCCTCTACAGCTTATAACTATATACTTTGGGAACCTCTCGGGACCTACAGTGTAAGAGCTTTTACTTTATTCATTCTAGCCTTCCTTTCAAGTTCAGTTTTTGGAGGGGTTTTGACTGGTTTTCCCTCATCATCAAGTTCTGGATCAACTACAGGAGGAAATTCAACAGCTTCCCATATGGCATAGTCAATAAATTGGATATGTTGTTGAATCCTGAGTTTCCACATCTCAAACTCAGTGGGCTTGAGCATAGGCACTTTGAGTCCCTGCCCAGATCCACTGCTGTTATTTTCAAATTCCATAGCAAAAAGACTGAAAATTTAAAGAAAGTTTTCGAGTTTGAAAAACAAAGAACGACATGTGGCTCTGATACCACTTGTCAGGATCTATAAGTACTTAACCAAGACTAACTGATTTGAATTTATCAGAGTATAAATCAATAATCTTGCTTTGAATCAAAGTTTAATTAAGAAGTTTGCGGAATAACACTTAATTATTTTAACAAAAGCTTTCAGAATAAATAGCAAATAAACACAATAAATAATCAAGACTGCTTGTATTGCTGATCTCAATGATTACAATCACCTCTAATCTGTTTGATTAGACGAAGAACACAGACTGTTCTTAGGGTTTTACAACCTTAGAGGCTTATGAAAACTAAAACAAGAAGCAAATACAGACTCAAATATGCAGAAAACTCTTATACAATAGAAAGACCTATTCTATGTATTTATATTGCTTCTTGATATGTTTCCTTGACGAACCGTGACTTCTCTGATAGTAGATATGCTGGAATCTTTGAGTATATATCTTTTCCTGAAAACCAGCACTTTCTGTTTATGAAACTGTTGAGCAGCTTGAATCACTTGACAGCATGAACAGAGCAGCTCGAGTTGATTTACTCTGGCAGCTTGAACTTTTACACTGGCAGCTCGAGTTTCTTCAACTAGCAGCATGAACTTTGGATTTACATATAAACTCTACTAACAGTTTGAGAAGTCTAACTAACAGTTTGAATCTACTTAAACTATTTCCCAACAAAAACATCCGAGATTTGCATCATTTTGGTGAATCTCGGATCTTGCCTTCCCATGCAAAACACACGCACATACACACTGTTTCTTTTCACTTCCAGCCAATGGCTTAGCTCTTTAGGTCATGGGGTGGGCCATGGCCTCCCCTGGAAAAATATTTTCTATCCACCTATGAGTGTAACTCATTAATTATTTTGGTTATTATTTTGTTTTATTTGTATGTAAATTTGTATATTGATATCTTTCAAGTTCGAACTCCATTTGTTTTTGTTAATTTTTTTGCATTTGTTTAGGTTAGTTTTATGTTTATTTATTTTTTTAATTTTCTTTATAATTCTATTTTCTTTGTTTTACAAATCTACAATGTCACTACAAGAAATGTTACTTTTAGGGACGAAACTTTTAGGGACAACATATTATTGTTTCTAAAGGAGTACTTTTTGGGACGACAAGTTGTCCCTAAATATATTTTCAGAAAAATAAAAAATTTTTAAGGTTTGGTGACAATAAGTGGTCTCTAAATTGTAAGCGGGAGTTTTCCCTCCAATATGGTGATAGGCGCGATTTTTTTTTGTCTTTAGAGACCACTTGTGGTCTCTGAAAGTTAAAAAAATATTTTAATTTTATTGGGGTTTTATTTAAAAAAAATTAGAAAGGAATTGTCATCCCTAAAACTAATTTTCATAAATCTGTTTAAATATTTATGTCTTTTAAAAAAATATTTATCTTAATTTTTTACAAAAAAAAAAAGAAATATGAAAGGGGCTTTTTCTTTTTTCATGTGTGAAAGCGTGAAACCGTCCAAGTATCCAACTCCCCATTGAAACTTTCCAACTACAGCCACCGTGAAACCATATTTTCTTAACCTATTTCGCCGTTCTCCCTTCCCCCTTCGACTTACATTTTGATTTCAACCTATTTTTGATTTCAACCTATTTTTACATCTTAAAATTAATATTTTGGTTCTAAAAAACGATTTTTAGATGAATGATATGAATTTATGTAGGTATTTTTTATTTCTACCCTAACTATAGTTGTGTATGTTTTGATTTCAGGTTTGCAATTGACAAGCATTCTTTGGCAAACAATCTTTGACTAGCATTCTTCATTTGAGGTATTCATTACTTTTTTTTTCAAGATTCTTTGATATCATGTATAAAAAGTAGTTGATTTATGATTTTTGAACCATTTGATACTTGGATTTGATTCTTTGATCATGTATGATTCTTGAACCATTTGATACTTGGATTTGATTCTTTGATATCATGTATAAAAAGTTAGTTGATTATGATTCTTGAATCATGTATGATTCTTAAACCATTTGATACTTGGATTTGATTATTTGATATCATGTATAAAAAGTAGCATTCTTCATCATGTATGATTCTTGAACCATTTGATACTTGGATTTGATTCTTTGATATCATGTATAAAAAGTTAGTTGATTATGATTCTTGAATCATCTTCAAGTATTCTTTGATACCATTTTTGAAAATTGTTGATATGGTTAATTGATTTAATTGTTGAAACTTGTTACTTGAATTTTTAGATAGACGTTACTTGAATTTTTAGTCAAAATGGATTGTTATCCATCAATTTACTTGAATATAGCTTTGGTTTGAATATATAGCATTAAGGTACAAAATATAGCAACTTGTTCTTATGATTACTTTATTTCTTATAGTCATGATTACTTTAAGGAAATATGGTTGATAAATTAGGATGTGAAACTTGAATTGAATATATAGCATGTTACTTTTGAATATAGCATAATGGCGGACCGAGTGAAGTGGTCAACCGATGCACTAAAGTTTTTCTTGGAAGCGTGTATTGAGGAAAAAGGTAAGGCCGAACCTAATGCCACTAGCCTTCAAAGAGCATCATGGGCTATTATTTCCAAAAAGATGGAAGAAGTGCATAACATGTCACTTGAACAAAAACAACTTAAAAATCAATATGATCACCTAAAGACGAGATACCGTTCGTGGCACTACTTAAAGAACAAAACAGGCAACTATTATAACCCTGCAACTAACACTTTCAACCTCTCCAAACAAGAATGGGAAGACTTTAGTCAGGTGTGTTTAGTAAACATTACTACATATATATTTAAATGCAAACATTACTACTTAACAAATATAATATATTATAAAAAATGTTACTTGCAGGGTCATCCGAAACTGAAAACTTTGAAAAATGCTCCATTGTTTTTACCTGATTTGTGTGTCACTTTATTTCAATCAACTACTGCTTCTGGTGAACATGTTAAGGTTGCTAGCTCAAATGTGATGAAATCTCGGGTTTCTTCATCTTCTTTTACTTCACGCATTCGAACACTTGAGCTTGATGATGAAGAAAGAGAAGACGACGATGATATGGGTTCTAAAGAAAATCCAACTCAAGAAGAGGGGACAAGTGAAAATTGAACTCAAGTTGTGGTTGGACCTAAGAAAAAAAAAGAGATGACAATCTTGATGAATTGATTAAAGTATGTAGTGCTGCACTTTCTAAGGAGCCGTCTAAAGAGAAACAGGCACCAACAGAGCAACAGAAAGAAACAGAGCAACAAAGGTCAATAGAAAACCAAACAGAAAAGCTTAGGTGTATTGAAAAGTTGAATTCCCTTGGGATTGATGCGGCGGATCCCCTCTGTCATCAGCGTTTTTAATTTTTTCTAGTTCAAAAGATAATCAAGAATGGTGGTTGATGATACCTTCAAATCCCGATTTGCTTAAAAAGTGGCTTGAAAGCACGGGAAGGTCCTTAGGGTATCTAAAGGAATAGTTGATTTACAACTAGATAAGTGGATGAATTTGTAATGCTTTTTTTAGAACTTGATTGAACTAGATAAGTTGGTGTTTCTTTTTTGGATGAATTATTTGGCATGCTTGTTTTGAAACTTGATTGAACTAGATAAGTTGGTACTTATTTGAGCTTGATGAATATTTGCCTTTTCTTGAAAGTTGTTTGTTGTTTGAAGTATGCTATAATACTTTTTTATTTATTATCGTGTGTTGAAGAATATGTCGTGTTTTTAATAGGTATGGACGAAGTTGATCATCGACGTCGTTTACTACTCATTATTATGTTGTTATTATGATGTATTAAAAAGAAGAGGATGCAAAGGAAAAGGAAAAGGGATAACGACTCGATTCTTAGTGGTCATCAATATACAGAAGAGTTAATGAAAAACAATGTTCAATGTATTGAGTTACTACGCATGTCAAGGGATGCATTTATTCGATTATGTGTACACTTCAAAACAAAAGGTTGGTTAAAGGATAACTAAACTATAATAGTTGAAGAGAACATGGCTATCTTTTTATCAATTATAGGTCATAATCAACGTTTTAGGGTGGCGAAACGTAGGTTCCAACACTCGACACAAACAATTTCTGCTATATTTCACGAAGTGTTGGAAAAAATGCAGTGGTTTGCAAATGAGATTATCGTGCCTACATCGTTTAATCCTAATCCAAACGTTCCCGGACACAATAGGAGGCTACGAAGAATTTCAAGGTAATAAAAATAATTTTATAATACATGTTGTAGTTCCAATCATTGATTAATATTTTAACCGCTATCTTTAATGTAGGGTGCGATTGGTGCACTAGTTGGAACTTTAATACATGCTGTAGTTCCAATCAATGATCAACATTTATACAGGGGAAGAGGAAAAGATGATTGTTATCAAAATGTTTTAGTTGTTTGCGACTTTAATATGATCTTCACTTTTGTTGTTGTCGGTTGGGAAGGAACTGCACATGATTCGAGAATTTTGGCTGAAAGTATATCAAATCCAGAGTTGAATTTCCTGTCTCCTCCAGGTATAAATAGTTTGATTTATATATCTTTGATATATCACATATCCTAACTATCTTTGATGTAATATTTGAAATATTTTAGGTAAATATTATCTTTGCGATGCCGCGTATACAAATACTCGAGGGTTTATGGCACCGTTTCGTAATGTTAGATATTGGCTTGGAGATTATCGGCGTACACGTGCCACAAACAAGTATGAAAAGTATAACCATTCTCATTCAAAACTAAGAAATGTTATTGAACGTGCTTATGGAGTATTGAAAGCACGTTTTCCAATCTTGAAGAGAATGGCCTCATATGCACTTGAGGTTCAAAGAGATGTTGTTCTTTCATGTTTTGCGGTTCATAATTTTATACGGATGGAATCTGAAATGATTAGAAGCTTTTGTTAATGAAGCTCGGGTTTCAGTCTAAAGTAACTGAAAGCCATATTACTTAGCAGGGGTTCCAGTCTGAATGATCTGGAAACCATTTCTTTGAAGAACGGGTCCTAGTCTGAATTAACTGGAAACCATTTAAGTGAAAACCGGGTTCTACACTAACGTGTACAAAAATCTTTTCTTGCAAAATTAAGATGTCTTTGGTATCCAAATAGATTTGGATCCAAGCTTGTTAGCGCTCTTTGGTACCCACCGATACACAGGTTTTGGTACCCACTCATACACAGGTTTTGGTACCCACTTCCAAACATATTTCTTTTCATTGTCAACTTCAGAAAGCAAATTTCTTCTAGTATGAGTAAAATGAATATCTAATTTACTGAAGAAAGTTGAATTTATATAAACAGAAATATGCAAATTCTTCTTTCTAAAAATCTATCCTGTGCTAGCCCTTTCTGATGTACTTATTTTTCTTGGAAGAATTATTCTGAGAAGAATAACTAGTATTTTCATTAACTTTTGAAAACTTTGATTTTGAAGATTCACCAGGGTAAATCTTGACCGGAAGTTTCTCAATCACTTTTTCATCGTCTTTGCTTATTTATATAAGATATTTAAGTTTAAGATCTGAAGACAAATCAAACTCAGGAAGTTTAACTAAATTTTTTTTCACTTTTAGAAGAGAAATCAGAATGATCAAATTTATGTTCTAAACAAACTTCAGAATCCTTAAGTATTGAATCATTTGAAGAAGAGAAAACATTAAAGTATTTAGAAAGATGAAAGATTTGATCTTCTAAGCCTTTAATAAGTCTAGATACGAATTTCTATTATTATCAATCGATTGATAATCAATATTAAAAGATTATTCTTTAATTAAGAACATTTTCCTCTCATCTTCAAATAGTTTATGTTTCGCTTTGAAATCTTGTTCTTTTAGTAATAACTCGTTCCTTTTTTTTCTCAAATAACTCTTTAGCTGACGAAAACATCCTCTCAAGAGCAAAATTTTTTTCAGATTTGTTTGAAAAATAACTTTGATCACACTGATTTATCTTTGAAAGCGTCTCTTCAAGATCTTTAACTTTCTTGTACAAATCAGATCGTTCAGGCAAAAGTTGAGTTACATTTGAAAATTGTCTCTTTTAGAATCTTTAAGTTTCTTTAATAATTCAGATATTCTCGTTTCCAGAACATGATTATCAGAATTCATTACTATCTGTATTTCTTCAAACCTCAAAATTTATTCTTTTAATCTTGTGTCATTATGCAAGCAAATGATTTATCTATATTTAATTGAAGAGGAATGTCATAATTGTTCTTATGAATCTGTTCAGATTTAGTAAGTTTTGCAATCAGCTCAGACTTCTCAGATGTTAACTTTGAAATTGAATCATGATCAGTCAATTGATTTCAAACAGTTTAAGCTTCTCAATCATCTTAGAATTCTCAACAGTAAGATTCAGTACCTCATGTTCATTTGTCAGTTCAAGTTTCAGAGAAACTACCTTTTCTTTCTCTTTTGTTAGCTTAACATTTGCTTGTTCAACCAGCTTTGTCACACTCTTCAATTTAACTTTAAACTCCTTCAGTTGTATAGTCATATCATCATGCATAAGAATCATCTCTTTAGTAGTAGCCATGAAGCACTGAATGATATTCTTCATATTCTTTTATTAACATTTAGAACTATGCTTCCTTGATGATACTTACCTTCCAAACTTCTGTTTAAATGCTTTTTGGAGTGTGAGTAATTCCAGCTTCATCTCTTCAATATCTGTGTCACAAAAATCAGTGTTAGATTACATCTATTAAGATTAGTGTAAATTGAATGAAAATCAAACAATTAAAGCTCAAATTAAAATACAGTTAAGAAATTAAAATCCAGTTAAGCTCAGTAACCTGCACAAGCAATAAATGCAAAGTCAGAAAAATAAATCTTGAATGAATAGACTTTGAAATTAAGAAAATAAAGCTAAAAAATTTAGAATTGATCTTTAAAAAACGAAAGTCAAAATGATCGATTTCTCTCAAGTTTTTTGGAATTGACCTTGAAATTTTTAGGAAATGTTTGTTATCATAACCCTAATACTCGCTTAAAATTTTAGATCATAACTCCAATCCAAACAAAAATTCATAAAATCGATCTCAAGAACGTAAATTTCATATCATAACCCTATGGGTTATTTACTCATTTTATCGAATCTAACATATATATATATATATATATATATATATATATATATATATATATATATATATATATATATATATATATATATATAGGTTCAAAAGAGTCCCTATAAAAATCCAGTGTATCAAGAGTCCCTATATATATATATATATATATATATATATATATATATATATATATATATATATATATATATATATATATATATATATATATATATATATATATATATATATATATATATTTAGGTTCAATGGTCGTGATCAAAAAATGAAACTCCATGCGCGTCCCCCTTTTTTTTAGCTGGAAGAGTATTTTCGTAATTACAGCGATCATTCACATACATATAAAATGATCATTCACATTACTTATTTGATCATTCACATTACTTAATTGATCATTCACATTACTTAATTATTCATTCATAACACTTATTTGATCATTCACAAGAATTATCTGACTATTTATAATTCTTTTATACTTATTTGACCATTCACAATAATTATTTGACTATTTACACTTCTTGTATAATTATTTGATCATTCACATTACTTAATTGACCATTCACATTACTTAATTAACCATTCACATTACTTATATGAGCATTCACATTACTTAATTGACCATTCACATTACTTAAATGATCATTCACATTACTTAATTGACCATTCACATTTCACATTACTAATTTGATCATTCACATTGGTTAATTGTTCATTCACAACACTTATTTGATCCTTCACAAGAATTATTTGACTATTTACAATTTTTTTACACTTATTTGATCATTCACAACATTTATTTGATCATTCACAATAATTATTTAACTATTTACATTTCTTTTATAATTATTTGATCATTCACATTACTTAATTGACCATTCGCATTACTTAATTGACCATTCACATTACTCAATTGATCATTCACAACACTTATTTGATCGTCACATGAATTATTTGACCATTCACAATAATTATTTGACTATTTACAGTTCTTCTACACTAATTTACCATTCACAATAATTACTTGACCATTCACACTTCATCTATACTTATTTGATCATTCACAACACTTTTATGATCATTCACAACACTTATTTGATCATTCACAATACTTCTACACTTATTTGATCATTCACAATAATTATTTGACCATTCATAGTATTTATTTGATCATTCACATTAATTATTTGACCATTCACATTAATTATTTGACCATTAATAATAAGTTTAGAAAAAGTGTGAATGATAAATAATTATTATGAATGATCAAATAAGTGTTGTAAATGATAAAATAAGTGTAGAAGTGTAAATATTCAATAATTATTGTGAATGATGAAATAAATACTGTAACTGGTCAAATAATTCATGTGAATGATCAAATAAGTGTTGTGAATGATCAATTAAATAATGTGAATGGTCAATTAAGTAATGTGAATGGTCATTTAAGTAATGTGAACGATCAATTAAGTAATATGAATGGTTAATTAAGTAATGTGAATGATCAATTAAATAATGTGAATGATCATTTAAGTAATGTGAATGGTCAATTATGTAATGTGAATGATCATTTAAGTAATGTGAATGATCAAATAATTATAAAAGAAATGTAAATAGTTAAAGAATCATTGTGAATGATTAAATAAGTGTACAAGAAGTATAAATAGTTAAATAAGTGTTGTGAACGATTAATTAAGTAATGTGAATGGTTAATTAAGTAATGTGAATGATCAATTAAATAATGTGAATGATCATTTAAGTAATGTGAATGGTCAATTAAGTAATGTGAATGGTCAATTAAGTAATGTGAATGATCATTTAACTAATGTGAATGGTCAATTAAATAATGTGAATGGTTAATTAAGTAATGTGTCATGTAAATGATCAATTAAATAATGTGAATGATCATTTAAGTAATGTGAATGGTCAATTAAGTAATGTGAATGGTTAATGAAGTAATGTGAATGATCATTTAAGTAATGTGAATGATCAATTAAGTAATATGAATAGTTAATTAAGTATTGTGAATGATCAATTAAATAATGTGAATGATCATTTAAATAATGTGAATGGTCATTTAAGTAATGTGAATGATCATTTAAGTAATGTGAATGGTCAATTAAGTGTTATGGATGATCAAATAAGTGTTATGAATGATCAAATAAGTGTACAAGAAGTAGTTAAATAAATGTTGTGAATGATCAATTAAGTAATGTGAATGATCAATTAACTAATATGAATGATCAATTAATGTGAATGGTGAATTAAGGAATGTGAATGGTCGCTGTAATTACGAAAATACCCTTGCCTATGTGGGGTACGCTGGATACACAGGATTTTGAAGAGGACGCTTTTGAACCAAATTCTATATATATATATATATATATAAACTCTCAAGCAAAAATAATTACCAGAATTTGCGATCGATGCAGTGTCCAGATAATGTCATACATGTGAAGATAAACATGTGAGGGGTCTATAAAGTTAATCATTCATGTGGAGAGTAGTCGGCCAAAAGGAAGACTATTGTTTGACAAAATTAGATGTCGGTGTTTAATGATTGTATTAAGAGTACACATTGAGGTATTATGTTTATGACGATAAATATTTATTTAGACAGAACTCTTTAATTTGTGTAGTAGTTTTATTTAACTCATTAATATTAAATGTTGTGTAAGTAACCTCTTTTATATAGTTAGTTGTTATTTGAATACATAGATGACTATACAATTATATATTTATGTGAATTATGATTGGCCAAAAAGATTTGACATAATTTGACCAAATAATGGCATGCAAACAATAATAAATACATAGCAGTTATAAAGTTATATTCATATGAATAATGATCAGGGCCGTTCCTAAAGATTTTGGGGCCCGGGGCAAAAAATTAATATGGGTCCTCTAAACATATATATTCAAATAAGCTAGTTCGTAAAATACTTACATTTATATAATCTTGACTTTATAGCATTGATGTTATTCTCCATTCTTCAAAAACTTCTAAACCTGTCATTGAAACAATAAGTTTCATAAAAATTTACCTCTTCGAGCATTTTTAGAAGCAAAATCGTTAAATTAGTACTTTAAGATCGATAGTGTCTAACATATCTTTCTCTATACATAACATGGCCATACCATTCAACCTTTCTTGTGACATTGTTGATCATAAATAATTTTTTTAACTTTCAACTTCTAAAAACTCCTTTCTGCCGGTTACAGGTGTAGTTAATAGTATGCGATATGCAATACAAACCTTTGGATAACAATCTGCAACTTTAACAAACTTTAAGATTTCAACCGCCGATATCAAAGTATTTGGCAAAGTGATTTTTAATACCTTTAGTTAAAAAAAAAGCATCTAAATCCACATCGGAAACATTGTTATGAGTAAATGTATTTGCAAAATTAGTACAATGGTTTCTTAGTTCAACATCATCCAATGACTTCAATTTCTTTGAGTCGTATAAAAATCCAAATATAGTTTCAAATGTTTTTAATTGATCAAATCTAGTATGTAATGATTTAATTGTCATATCCACAACAACAAAAAAATATTCAACTCTAAAAGTCTATTCTGGCGATTGAACTTGATCTTCATTATTACTTTCAACAAACTGTTTCTTCCTAATAACACGACGTCGTACCGGAAATATAGGTTCTACATCCATATCACAAACAATTTTTTAAGCATTATTCATACTAGAGGCAAACCCCTCATCTCTATATTTTTCAAAATATGTTATTATACTTTCAATGTGATTAATCAATGCATATACACTTAGATTGTAATTTTTTACTTACCATGTTAATAGCAAATAAAATATCATACCAAATAATCTTACCAAGTAGAAATTCAAAATTTAAAGCACCAAGTCAACTTTCTCCTTCACTTTTTGATTTTTCATCTTCACATGATTTACATAATTCTAACAAAGCTAACTTTATTTGAGTGGTTTGAAATCTAATAGCTTCAACGCTATTTATTCTACTCTCCCATCTAGTATTAGATAAAGATTTCATAGTTAATTTTGGAATATTGTCAAGCAAAATTTTGCATCTTTTAGTTGAACTAGAAAATAATACATATATACGTTGAATAATTTTAAAAAACAAAACGGCTTTAACACAAGTATGTGTCATGTCACTAACAGTAAGATTAAGGCTATGATAAGGACATGACATGCATAAGGCTTTCAGATTTATATCAAGCAAACGTTTTTGAACACCTTGATGTTTTCCTTTCATATTAGGACCATTATCATAACATTGACCTCTTATGTCATTAACAAATTAAATCTAGTAAGTTAAGTGCATTTAAAGTTTCTTTAAAAAGTCTTAAACCCGACGTATCATCTACTTTCAAAAAGCCTAAAAATAATTCATCAATGTTTACTTTGCTATTTGACATATTTACACATCGCATAATCAAAGTCATCTGTTCTTGATGACTAACGTCCGGAGTACAATCAAGAATTATAGAAAAATATTTTGCGTCTATAATAATCTTAACTATAGAACTTTTCACACTATCAGCTAAAAGAGAAATTAATTCATTTTGAATTTTGTGACCAAGATAATGATGATGAATTTCATTATTTTTAATACATCTAACATGATCTTGCATTGAAGCATCAAATTCTACCATCATTTCAATTAATCCCAGAAAATTGTCATCGTTACTTTGATAAAGTTTTTCATTAGACCCACGAAAAGGCAAGTTATACTTAGATAAATACTTAATTGCAGCAATTATTCTCTTTAAAACTTGTCTCCAACGTTCTTTTTCTTTTATAATTTGGTGTTGTAAATCTTTATCAATTGTTTGATTTTTTATCAAGTCTTAGTTTTACTTCGTTCCAAGTATTCATACACATCAAATTTTCAACACCATTTTCATGTTCTTTAAGTCCCTCGCCAAGATGTTTCCAATCATTAAATCCTTCATTTGATAAAGAACCTTTTTCATAAGTTTGCTTAAATATTTTTACAACAAAAACAATACACTTTATCTATGTGTTTTGAGTAAACTGGTCATTTTCGATCACTTGTTTTCCCATTGCTCAATCTCCTAATATAGTAAAAGTAAGAGAAATTTCTAGATGTTTTATCTTTAGGAAACACAAGATTTTCTTCTCTTATAGGCCCCTTTTCAACTAACAAATCCCTTAATTTATTATCTCAACTATCCCATAATCTAGGATTATAAATATCTTTTGTGTTATCATTTTCATTCAAAATAGTAACATTTTCATCCTCATTCAAATTATCATTATTTTCATTCAAGTTAGCATCATATTCATCTTCATCTTCATTCACATTGATATTATTTTCATCCAAATTAGCATCATTTTCATTCAAGTTAGCATCTCATCCATCTTTATCCAAATTAACATCATTTTCATTCAAGTTAACTTTATTGTCATCCAAATTTATGTCATTGTCATTAAAGTTTACTTTATTTTCATTCACATTAGAATCATTCTTATTCAAGTTATCAACATTTTCATTTAAAACATGTGAAGAACTAAGGAATTTACAATAGCCCCCTTTTGAGATTGTATTAAATTTTCATTCTCTTTTCTCTTTTTTCTTTTTTGACTTCCGGAAAAATGTTTTTTAGGTACCATTATATATTTATATAAAATCAGAGAACAAAATATTACAATCAAATAATTAACAACTAAACACCTAAAACTAGTTCTTAACAATTAGCAATTATCAATTAGCAATTAACAATTAACAATTAGCAATTAACAGTTAGCAAGACAATTACACAATTATATAAACATTAAAGGAGCGAAAACACCTTTAGTTGAAGTGTTGAACACTTGAACAATGAACACTGAACACTGAACGTGACAACATCAACGTCTGAAGCACTGGAGTTTATGAGGTTCTGCCTTTCACCCTTTGCCCCTTTCTGAAAATCTGAAATCTAAGTTTTTGGCCTTCTGGGAAGATGCCGACTGCAGACTGGCGAACAGTAGACAAAGTTGAAAGCCCTAATCAGTAGACAATCGATGAGGAAGTGAGGAACAAAGCAAAACCGAGCAGTAGTTCAATCATAAATATGAAACGTGATTTCAGAATTCACATTTAACAATCGTCAATCGATGAGGAAGTGAGGAACAACCGAACAAAAATACGAGACTAGAATTCAGATTCGTAATCGGGGAGATGAACAATCGCCTATCGAATAGACATACCTCGGAAATAAGAAATCTCATTGATTTCATTCCATTGATTTTCGAAATCCTCAACTTCTCGCCTTCCTGGCTTCTCGCCTTCTTTCCTGCGGTTCGCTACTTCCTGATTGATATGCTTACCTTTTCTGCAATCCAAACTCTAAAGAACCGACCCTCTTAAAACTAGTGCGTCTATGAGGGCCGGTTCTTTGGAGTTTTAGTTTACATTACTAGTGTGTCTATGAAAAGTGAAAACTTCATTAGAAGATGAAGTTTAGTTTTAAGAAAAATAAGATGGTGATTATAAAATAAGAAAAATAGGATAGGTGACAAAAAAGTAAGAGAGGGAAATAGAGTATTATAAAGAAATATAGGGTAGGTAATAAAGTAATAAAGAGAATATGAAATGTAACATCCTCGAATTCAATTACTGTAATTTCAGATCTATTTAGATGGATATTTTACAATTAAGTTGAATTATGAACACAGATTATGTATTTGGGATATTTAAAAGTTAGTTGTTATTTTAAGGAAATTAAAAAGTTTAAGAACTTTGAAATGATTATTATGAATTATAAAAGTTAGTAATGATAAAACTAATTATAAATCAGTATTTTATGGAACCGATTAAGTTGAGGGGTGAAATGTGCAAAAAAGGAAAGATGGGAATAAAAAGGTCAAATGCCTTTCATTTTCACATTTACTCTCTCTCTACTTTCTCTCTCTAGAAAAACTCTCTCTACTTCTCTCTACGATATCTATCAAACCGGCCGGCCGATTTTCGAGATTTATACGTTGTTGAAAAGATCTCGAGGATTAATACAACAATCTACGGTTGGATTCTTGATTTCGTACGAATTGAGGTAAGAATCGACCCTTTTAAGTTTATATATTTCGGTTTTGAAAACATGAATTTCGAGTTTATCATTTCTTGCATGAATAAAGCTAGTTTTGCTTGAGTTTTAACTAGAATATGATAGTGTATGCGTAATAGAATCGAATCTAGGCTTGATACTTGACATAAATGAAGGATTTAAGTTGTAGATATGAACAAACTCGAAAATACCAAGAACATAGTCGAAATGCAAGAACAAACTCGATTTTTAAGCTAAATTCGAGTATATATTCAAATCTAACACCAAGGAATTCGAATTTAAGTCCCTAAATTCGAATTTAGGTCCCTAAATTCAAATGACCTTCGAATTTAACCCTATATGGTTCGAGTTTAGCATTTAAAATCGAATGGGGATTCGAATTTAGCCCCTAAAATTCGAATTTAATGCCTAAAATTGAAAACCCACTCCCTAAACTCGGATATTTTGGATGAAACCCATAGACAACACATTAAATAACAAAGGTTATTCAAAGGATAAGGTGTGAACTTGAGTTGGGTTCAAACTTAGTCGTGGTTCGAGTTTAGATATGGATCCGAAATGGGGGAAAAATATTGCAAAAATTTACGAAACTTGGTTTTATGGATTTGAATGGTGTTTGACTCGAAATATTGTTGCAACTGATTTAACAGGTCCCTTGTGGTGTTGTTTAACCCACAGTGGGGTACATTAAGGATATGGTTGAATGCTCGAAGAGAAATAATATTGAAGTTTAAATTACGCACCCACTGTGAGTACAGTAGAATTCGCATGTTTATATCTGTTTTATGTTAGCTTTGCCTGCTGAGACCTGTTTTTTCATTTATTTTTTGGAATTCTACTAACTTGCGTAGATTTAGATGTACATTCATACTTGTTGCATGTCCGTTCGATTGTTGTGCATCTAGTGATGGACCGGTGGGTCGCATCGATTACTCTGATGTTACGGCGCTATATGACCTGGAGCTGATCCCTCCGAGGTTCTGGTAGGCAGTATGTCATCCCCGATCGTACGTTTGTCTCAGATGGTATGTTTTATGCCGAGCTTTGGGCTCGAAGGGGCTGCGGCTCTGGTTCCGTACTTGGTGTACGAAGAGGGTATACGATGTTTGTCATCGGTGTTACCCTTGGGGCTTCATAAAAATTTATAAAATGTGTAATCTGTGTATTCACTAAGCATTAGCTTATCCCTTCAGTTGTTTACTTTTTACAAGAAAAGGAAAGTCAGCCGCTGGACCTTCTAGTTAGGTCGTTTGTGAAGATTCGAAAGATTTGGTACTACTTAATCGGTAATTATGTTTTGAGACAATGTTGTAATATATTCTGGATGTTGTAATAATTTAATTGGGTGTGTAGACTTAGATTTGGTACCTTGTAGCACCGTAGGGTATTTGACACTGTTGCACTACTTTAATTATGTATTTTAATGCTTCCGCACTTAAACTAGGTTATCAGATCATTATGTTATTATATGATGGTGATTAATCCTGGGTGTTTTGTAAATGGTGGTTGTTGTGGCAAGGGTGTCACATGAAAAGTAATATTTTAAAAAGTGAAATGAAAATTTATGAAATTGTTGTTAAGTAAACAAGTTTTCATTTTTCTGAAAAGTGAGAAAGAAATTTCGGAAATTTTTGGTAACTAAACACAATTTTAGCTATTTTCTTGTTTATATAATAAAGAAAATACATGTTTATATGTCAAGGATTAATGATTTCTATAGATTGTTTTATCGTTCATATGTAAAATAATGTTGAAATACATTTTATATTTATTCACAAACTTAATTATTCAGATTTACTTATGTTTATATGTTAAAAAAAGTTGATATAAGGGTGTTATTCTTGTGTTCAAGTTTTGTTCTTAGATTTATATATATAATACAGATTCGGCATACAAAAGAAAACACTTATTAAATCAGCAATCTATAATCAGCATTGCAATAAGTTTTTAGTCACTTAAACATACTTTGTGAATGATCAAATAAGTGTTGTGAATGATCAAATAAATACTGTGAATGATCAAATAATTCTTGTGAATGATCAAATAAGTGTTGTAAATGATCAAATAAATATTATGAATGGTCAAATAATTTTTGTGAATGATCAAATAAGTGTTGTGAATGACCAAATAAGTGTAGAAGAAGCGTAAATAGTCAAATAATTTTTGTGAACGATGAAATAAATACTGTGAATGGTCAAATAATTCATGTAATGACCAAATGCGTGTTGTGAATAATGTAAAAGCCTAAACTTTAATTTACAACGATAAACAAGCTTAACGTTAATTAATACATTAAATGGAATTTGCACGAAGTAATTAAAAACTGTAAATTAATAAAAGTTACAATTATGTCATAAGTTTTAATAAAATAAATGAAGAAAAGCAAGTTAAGTGGTCAATTTGTAAATTTAACAAACTTGGAAAAATATAAATACCCAATTTGATTCGCCTGCTCACTTTATCATCTACCAAAGGAAATTAAAACCTCTCCCTCTCTAAAATCATTCACGACTTCTTCATTCATCATCAAGACTCACCAAGTTGTTCAACAAGATTCAAGTTTCATATCAAGAATTAACAATCAAGCTTCAAGCAACAAGATTATACAAAGATTTAAAGGTAATTTTAAGGTTTTAATAACTCATATATGTATATATATGCTACAGTTTCTGTGAGTTTGAGAACACAAATTTTAGCTTCAAGTCATGGAATTAAAAAGAAAGTTTAGTGTCACTAACTTAAAATAAAGCCCATGCATGTAGTTCTTAGGTGTTTAATTGGCTATGTTTAAAATTTGAAGCATTAATTAATTTCAAGTTTGAAGTTAAAGTTCTGAAAGTTTGAATTTTAAATGTGCTGTCGAGATTGGTTATTTTTGTTTTTAATCAAAAAGAACAAGTCAAGAAGTGCATTTGGCCTTCGGCCTGTACTTGTATGCGTATATGTGTGTTTAATCATTAAATAGAAACCTAAAATCACCTTTAATCTCCCTTAACCGCTGCTGTGAATGGAAAGAAAGAACCGAGATTCACTTTTTTGGGTAAATCTCGGATGTTTTAACATGAAATCAGCAGCAAATTTCAGTCCTTTATACATGTAAGTGGTGTTATATTGTTGTGAAAAAGAACCGAGATTCATCACTTGATGAATCTCGGATATGTATTTGTCCAGCAAAAGCAGTAGCATTCATTTTTTTGTTCCATTTATAAGCTAAGTGTGAAGTATGAAAGATCCGAGATTCATCAAAGGAGAATTTCGGATGTGTTGAGTGACAAAACCATCAACATTTTTCCTCTTTCTATTTCATAATTAAATCTCGGATGTATGATAACACCCATCAGCAGCCCATTATTCTTTTCTTGCATAAACTGAAGTGTATATGGTGTGAGACATCCGAGATTACTCCACAACAAATCTCGGATGTGTATGTATGTTGATCGTAGGTGACGAAAACAAGTAATAGCTGCCTGTCCTTTTCTTTATACATCTCGGTTGTATGCAAGCATGTGTGAGTGTGTGTCGGTATACAAAACAGAAAACAGAAGCATGAAAGCAAAAGCCTTTAATTTCTTGTTTTGTTTTGCTTCTCGGTTGATGGATATATGTATGTGATGTGTGTGCTGTGAATGTGACAGAAACAGAGAACAAAAGCAGTCACAACAATCAAGTTACTTTTCCTTGCATAAACAAAGTATGTGTGTGCAGTGTGTGTGTAACAAAAGCAAGTTGAGCAATCTTTTTTATCTGTATCTTTCATAAAGATAGTGTGTGTTGGTACATCCGGTGTGACTACAGCAATCTAGTTTTGTTATTGATAGTGAATTGCAATAGATAGGATCTTGTTTATGCAATGGCCTGATAAGTTCATGATTGCATGATAAGAGCTTATGGTGATAAGTTCATGAAGCTATGAACTTATGGGAATAAGTTCATGAGGCTCAAGAACTTATGAGAATAAGTTCCTAGGGCATAGGCTCAAGAACTTATGAGAATAAGTTCTTATGGCATAGGCTTAAGAACTTATGAGAATAAGTTCTTAAGGAGGTCACGAACTTAAGGAGGCTAAGTTCTTATGAGAATAAGTTCTTAAGGAGGTCACGAACTTAAGGAGCTTAAGTTCTTATGAGAATAAGTTCTTAAGGAGGTCATGAACTTAAGGAGGCTAAGTTCGTGGAGGAGCGTCATGCATGAACTAAAGGGTTATATACTGAACTTATCATTGTGAATTGAGTAATCTTTGAAGGCTCAGAAGTCTATCGAACTTGAGAGCAAACAGAACATCCGAAGCTTAGAGAATCTGACTGCAGACGATTTTGAGAGCTGAGGTGAAAGACTTTCAGAAAAAAACGAAGTTCAGAGCTTGTGAAAGTGCACGTACGAGCTAGCAAGAGTTTCAGAGAGTTATCGGAGCAATACACCGTGTGGGGTCGGTTTTCATATCGGCTAGCATCGTGTTCGGCTCCGTGTTCCCCGCCTTGATCCGATCCGTAGACGTGGTGACCTTACAAGTGGTATCAGAGCCAGGTTGAATGTTCTTCATGTTCGTCACGTTTCGTTGAACATCTATAGGTTTTCTTGGCGTTCTTTCGGATAAATCATGTGTTTTTCAAAGTTTTCAGTGTTTTCGAGCAATTTTCTTGGCAAATATTCATCTTCGTTCAACTTTTCAGTCGAAATCATCGAATTTTTGGCTGTTCCACAAACTTGCGGCGCTCGAACTTAGGAGGTGTTTTTAGGGTTCCATGAACTTGTCAGACACGCTCCTCTAAGAACTTATCAGGGATAAGTTCGTAAGAACTTATCAGGGATAGTTCTTAGCTAAGTTCGTAAGAATTTATCAGGGCTAAGTCCGTACGAACTTGTTTCAAATTTATTTTAAAAATTAAATAATTTAAATTCGTGAACAAAAGTTTTAAGAGATTGTCAAGTTTACATAAGTTCTTGGAAATGGATCACGAAGTGGGCAAATCAAATTCACCACCTAAGCTTATTAAGATTGAAGATTATTATTGGTGGAAAGATAGGTTTGCAGACTTCGCTCATTTTAAGGATATGCGTATGTGGATATGCATAGATGAAGGGTATGTTCCTCCTACACAAGAGCTCGAGGGCAGGATGAAGGTTCTTTCCTATCAACAAATGAAGGATGAGGACAAGAAAACTTATGAAGCCGAAAATCAAGTTCTGTCATCAATTAAAATGGTGTTGCCTTTGGATATTCTACATATGTTTAAACATCACAGAACTTCTAAAGAGCTCTGGGAAGCTCTAGAGAAGAGGTATGAGGGAAATTCATGGGTGAGGAAGGAGAGAACTGAGTTGTTAAAACAAAAATTTACGATCTTTAAAGGTCTGAAGAACGAGAACTTGGATGAGATTGTCACAAGGTTCTATCATCTATTAACCGAGCTTGATAACCACAAGGTTGAGTATCAAGAATCAGAAAAGATCGAGAAACTTCTAGATGCGTTACCATTAAAGTGGGAAATGTACACTACGTTGATAAAGCATGATGAAGAGAAACTAGAAACCCTCACTCTGGAAGAAGTTATTGGAGTTCTGAGGGCTTATAACTTCAAGATACAGAAGAAGGAGATGAAGTATGATCAGATTCAAGATCCTGAGATGTACTTTGGTAAATCTAAACCATCTAATTCTAGTGTACCTAGGTCTGAAGCCACATCACTTTATTCTGGAGAACAAGAGGGCATACTAAGAGAAGCAGAAGAATCTTATGGTAGGGCCTTTTTGGGTTTTTCAAATCCGGATTATGAGCCGCAGGCATCTACTTCAGGATCATCTTCTCAGGGATACACAAAACTGCCAATGAGTGCTAAAACTACAGAGGAGAAACTCAAGCTTCTAGCATCGTTTGTAGCAGCTTACGGGAATTGTATTCGAGGGAAAATAAACGATCCAGTTCTATGGGAAGAAGATTATGATCAGGTGGATCCGGATGACTTGGAGCAAATGGACCTACAACGGCAATTGGCCATGATCACACAAGACTGAAGAGGTTCATGAAAAGAACGGGAAGAAATCTAAGTGTGAACAATGTAGGATTCGATAAGTCAAAAGTCAGGTGTTATAACTGTGAAGGGTTGGGACACTTTGCGAGAGAGTGTCAAAGACCCAAGATGGATAATAATCAGAACTCGGGACGTCAGTATTCAACTAGTTCAGGGAATCAAAGTTTAGGGAATCAGGGTTCAGTAGTTGGTTTACTTACTAATGTGGCATCTAACAAATAGTTAGATGGCACATATGATTGGAATACACACCCAGAGGCGAACACTAGGGATTTCATGGTTGAAGTGACAAAAACGAATATGGGAGCAGAAGAGGAAAAGAAAGAGGATACCCAATAGTCTGATTCAGATCCTTTGGTGCTGGAGATTAGTGAGGAGCTGACTACTTTGGAGTTTGAAGCTCAGATGGCCAACATCAAATCTGATCGGAAAAAGGTAGGTCTGAACTTTTCTGTTTTTCATGATTTATGTGTTTTATGTATTACTTTGAATGATAGATTGAATTTAGTGCTAGAAACACATTCATCTATGACTGCTCAAATTCAATCGTTAAAATCAGATAATGCTAGTTTATTAGACATTAAGGAAGATATTCAGGCTAAACTGAGAAATGATGCTCAAGATTTGATAGTTCTAAATGACAAACTTATTGAACAAAGTGTCAGGAATGAACTAATTTATGAGCATGTAGAGTCACTGACCAAAGAGATCTCTCTTAAAGATATGGAATTAGCTGAGTCTAGGGTTAAGGTTGCTGAGGCAAATAGCAACCATGTACCTACTGCTCAGGATGAGACCAAGGATACGGTTAAATCAGAGGTAGTCAAGGTAACTGAGTCTTCTAAAGTATCTTCAACTACTCCTCAGGTAAGGAAAACGATACAGTGTGTTTAGTCTAGTTGTAAGCCAAAACTAGAAGAAGATAAGACTGTAAGTAATAATAACAAAGAGGAGTTAAACCAAGCTGTTGATACAAACAATCAAGACATTAGTGAGACACCTAGGTCAAAGAGTGCCTATAAGAAATCTATTGACAAGATGTCTTGCTTTAAGTGTCATGAGAAAGGACATGTTGCTTCAGGTTGTCCCTACAAGAAGCCAAAGTCTTCACTAAACATAGGGAAACAAGAACAGCAAACCTTAAAAACAATGCCTAGTGATACGAGCTGGAGTAGTTCTCAATTTTTGAAAAAAAACTCAAGTGTGATGTCACGTCTAGGTTTTCGACAACCATCGGTGTCTCTCAGACAAAATGAAGGACTTAGGAATAATTCACCGAATAAATTCCCTAGTCAATCAATGCCTGGCCCCCAATCCATCATTAGGAATAATACACCTAAGAGGAGTCACACTCTAGTTAGGTCTAATTCTCCTAATAGACATAAGACACCAGGTAGAGCCCAGAATTATAAAACTGAGATGTACTATAACAGAAATTATTCAAGGGCTGAACCGCAAAGACTAACCCAAAGGTCGAGAGTGGATGTTAATCACTCAACTCTACAACAGGTTATCGATCAAAAACCCAAGTCACCTGAAAGGAGAGATGTGTATTTGAAAGAGTTCAAGTTTGTGGATGAGGATGGTATTACCAAGTCAGTCATGGCTTGGGTTACCCGTGATAACTAACTTGTCTTGGTAGTGTGCAGGAGTTAACTACAAGTCCTAACAACAATTGGTTATATGGATAGTGGTGGCTCTCGACACAGGACAGGGGTACAAAGGATGAAACAACAGGCTTGCTGATTGGGTCCTTAGACCAAGTTGAGAATTCTTACGGGAAAAAGGTAAAGTGTGTCAGTTGGAATAACAAAGTTGGTAAAAGACAACTTTGCGGATCTGTTTACAAAAGCAGTTGATAGATCACGTTTTGAGTTGTTAGTCCAACTAAATGGGATGCGAAATCCAGAGTAACCTGACCTCAATAGATAATTTTTCTTTTAAATTTTCTCTAGTTATTAGTTTGTCTTATTAGCTATTTTACTTAAAAACTAGACAAAAAAGAAAAAAAAAAGGAGAGAAAACTATAAAAATTCATAAAATGAGAAAAATGAAAAATTAAGAGAGAAGTCTTAGAGTCTAAGATTCAAAGTGACGAAATTTAGCACAGTCTAACAAACTCTAAGTGTTAAACTTTCACACATAATGCACTATAAATTCTAAGTGATATACATCTTCATGTTCTGATATGTTGGTAGGCATAAAACATGAAGGTTTTCCTAAAAGCTAATAAAACAATAAAGAAATTGTCATATGGGTAACTAACTTAGATGTATGACCAAAAGGTCTTAATTTCTGTGTTAGAGGCTCACATACAAGAATTATGAATGAGGTATGTAAATCAACATGGGGGATGTAAGGCTTCGTCAAAATACATCTTACATAAAAGAGCAAGTTTTGAAACGTAAAGAAAGTCAAAACATGTCGCTTTGTTGTACGTAAGTACAGACCTGTCACCGCTGTTTTGACTTAAACTAGCAAGATATGTCGCTTTGTTGTACGTAAGTACAGACCTGTCACCTCTGTCTTGTTAAATAAAAGAAGTATGCTCTACCCTAGGACAAACTAAGACACTCTGTTGTATGTAAATACAAAACTGTGTCCGACATTTTGCCTTTTAAAGATGATTTGCAAATACCGAAAAGTCATAATCATTATATGTTTGTCTTGATCATAGAAGTATGTGTAAGTGTGGGACACGTAAGGTAGTTTCTTGATAAATAAAAAGGCAAAAGGTAAACTCTAAGTGTTGAGTGTTTAAGTGGACAAACATACCAACAATCGATATTGTGTGTATGTTACGACAAACAATCAAAGGAATCAAAAATTCCAAAGTGTGAAACTGCAACACCGAAAGTGCGTTGGCAAAGCTATCTGATTGAACCTTCTATGACACTCTCCCAAAAAGATTTTGTTTATGTACTTATTTCTGAATTTTTTGCAATTTTAGTCTTATTTATTTTATTTTAGTTTAGTTCATTTTATCTTTAATAAATAGGATCGAGGTCGGTTACTAAGATGCATTCTAGTTGGAAAAACAAAATTTGGGTGATAATTAGTTGCTCAAAGTGAAGAGTTCCGTGATAAGTTGAAGAAGTTGATAAAAAAATTTTAAAGCTTTACGGTTTTGTGATTGTTTAACGAAGATAACGATGGTTTCTCTCGAACTTAATTCTGGTGTGTGGTTCTCCTTCTAAACCATCAAAGAAAGTAAGTAAGGAGAGGTTCATTGCATTTTTATCGTTGATAATGGATTTTGATGTCCGGCTAACATACTATGACCTGTTTCATGTGATTAATTAAGTCTAAACAGTGTTCGATTTGGAGTTTAAGCTTATAATTGCAGACCACGAACATGTTGTACCGATTCTTCAGCTGACAACGAGGATTCTTGAACTTCAACATCATAATCTCCAGTTGGATCAGGCAGTGGCTGATCAGCAGCAGCAGATTGCAAATCTGAAGGCTATACTGGAAAAATTGTTGAAAGATCGTCCATCTCAGGGGGAGAATTGTAGAGAAAACAAAGGACCTTGACCCAAGTGCACAAAAAGACAACAGTGAGCTGGTAGATCTTTCAAAACAACAATCTGCTTAGCTTGCTGATCCTCAGGGGGGAGTCTGGATCATCGGTCGCTGACAAGGGGAAAGCCAAGGCGTCAGTAGTAACTGAAGAAGATATGATCGGGAACCTTGTCAGGGTTGGATGAAGAAGAAATGAGGTTGGACTTCGAAGATGACTTAGAATAGGAGGATCTTGAGGAATGAGCGTTTACTCCTATAGATATACCTGATTGGTAGTCACTCGAAGAAGGAGTTGTGAATGAAGAGCAGAATGTGATAAATCTAGAGGTGCTGAAATCTGCACTGAATGATGAATCAGATTCTGAAGTGTAAGGTGATTAATTTAGCTTGGAAGGACCTTGTAAACCTAGGAAACGATTCTTATGCTGATGTATGTGCAAAAACTATCAGAAGAGAGGGTTGATCTGGAAGGTTTGAAAAAGTTAATCCAAGAGTTGGTAGAAGACCAGTAGATAAAACAAGAATAATTCCTCTGACTGGTAGGACATGGACTAAGTTAGTTTGCAAACCGGTTAGATGCTTGAAGAAGGTTTCATTGAGGACAATGCCACAGGATGTTCTGAGAAACATGATGTGGTGGATTGTTGACAATGAAACAGCTGAAGCTATAATGGAGCATAAAGATGATAAGGTTATAACCCTTTGCATCTTGTGAACCTTTATCAGGGCGATCTGCAGAAGCTTCACGAGCAGCCGATTTTCTTTCATGAAGGTTGGAATTCGAAAGGCAAAAAAGACACCAGAGAATTGTTAGATGTTGTGTTAATCTGGGTCTATTTACAGAAAGCAATCTGAACAGACCTAAAATTGAAGATCAACGAATAACAGCTAGAATCTATCGTCAAGGGGGAGTCTGTTGGTACACCCGGTGTGACGACAGTAGTCTAGTCTCGTTATTGATGGTATGTTGTGATCGATGAACAACAACTAGAAGCTATCGTCAAGGGGGAGTCTGTTGGTACATCCGGTGTGACGACAGCAGTCTAGTTTTGTTATTGATAGTGTATTGCAATAGATAGGATCTTGTTAATGCAATGGCTTGATAAGTTCATGATTTCATGATAAGAACTTATTATGATAAGTTAATGAAGCTATGAACTTATTTCACGAGGCTCAAAAACTTATGAGAATAAGTTCTTAAGGCATAGGCTCAAGAACTTATGAGAATAAGTTGTTAAGGAGGTCACGAACTTATGGAGGCTAAGTTCTTATGAGAATAAGTTCTTAAGGAGGTCACGAATATCGGCTAGTATCGTGTTCGGCTCCGTGTTCCGTGCGTGATCGATCCGTTAAGCATCTAACGAGGATTCCGCACTCGTTGGATGACGTCGCACCTTGATCCGATCCATAGACATGGTGACCTTATAGTATGTGTGAGTGTGCAGAATTTTGGGTGTGTGTGTGTGCTGTGAAGTAAAACCGAAACAGAAACAACAAGTTTCTTTCCTTTCCATCTATGTATATAAGTCAAATGTTGTGTGACTAAAAAGAAAGTTGCAGCCTTTTCCCTTTTATTCCTTTTCACTTGTTTTCTCGGATGAATGCATGTATGTATGTCCATAAGTAGCAGTTCACAACAACCAATACACCTATATATGTTCTAAATATGCAACAGGTGTGTGAACCTAACAATAGCTTAAGTATTATACATATATATACTAGGTGTATTATAGTCTTGTATATATATATATATATATATATATATATATATATATATATATATATATATATATATATATATATATATCGGATGTGAGTGGGTATGTTTATGTCTGATTTAAGAAGCAAACAGTAGCAGCACCATAATTGATTAAGTTGTGAGCAGCCCTTTTCTCTAATTTATATATGTTAAGTGTATACATCTCATTTGAGGGTGTAGACATGTATGTGTGTGATCTTAATTGTAGTAGCAGCCCCTTAATTAACAACAATTAGTATGCAATTGTGTGAAAGTTATGGTTTAAAACATAAGTATGCAACAAGTATCATGCATATAAATCAACAACTTGCATCAAAGTGAAATGAATGAACTTATGTATGCGTAAGACCAATTAACAAAACAAAGAGAAGCATAAAGGGATGTTCATGAAAATAAAATATGCATTAATACCATGAATATGTGCAAGATTGATAATATGAACAATCAAGTGTGTGGGTTATGAAATAATAACACATATAAACATGTCCATGAAATGCATATAAGATTATAAAGTCATTAAATTATGTCAAGTTAAGTCATAAGCTTAATTGTGATGCAACAAAGTTTGAGATGACACGATAAGCCCATTAATGTGACAAGTCTATACATAAGTTACAGAATGTTCAATAATACAACAAAATTACACAATTATATTGTGTAAATGTCGAAATAGCTTATGTAAATTGATTGTCAAACACTGAACAGGTTCAGCTAAATCTGAACTGTGTGATAAAGACAAAGTCTGTAAAGCCAAGTCAGAAAAGTCAAACTAACGCTTTTAAAGCCAATCCAAGTCAATAAAGGCAAGCCAAAGTCAGGAAAGCAAGTCAAAGCCAAAGTCAGTAAAGCGAAGGCCTAAAAACCGAGCTATAGTCTGTAATTTCAAAAGCTAAGTCCTGAGATAACTCAGGTGGTGGATATAATCCGCTTTCAAAAGTCAAAGTCAACAGTCATGCCTTAAAACCAGTAACTGTGAGTTATAGATATAATTGTATACATTCTTGTCTTAATGTGAGACATATTGTTGTACTTGCTTTATTTGAAAGTCTATATGCTCAGCTAGAATGTGACCTGTGCACACCTTGGTACGGTGATGCCCTAAAAATCATTATAGCTTTTAATATATCATCCTGCACACATGTCTATACAGTCTAAATCAGCTTTGGATATATATTGTTGTTGCTATATTGATTCATTACTTTGAATGCTTTCAAGTCATTTGCCTTCTTATTGATGTTCTTCATATGCTTCCGCACAATTCAAGTCTGAGTAAGTCATATGTCAATCTATGATTATGTCTACTATGATGTTCTCCCACGTTGATTTACTGGTAGCTAGCCTAGTATGTGGCTGATCCCCACATTTAAAAGTGTGTGCGTGGGGTAAACATCATCCGATTTTTAGTCTTATGTCTCACAATGTCGGCTGATAGCGGCAGCCTAGCTAAATCGCGCTTAAAGTCAAAGTCAGAGCTTAAAGTTAAAAGTCAAATCTCCGTTTAAATTGTCATTGCATGTTAACTGTTAAATCTATAATCTCACCAAGGCAAACTTACAGTTGTTGTTGAATCTTTTTACAGGAAAAGACAAAGGAAAAAGTCCGGTCGAACCAAGTCCTTAAGTACTGCAAGCCCGAATTTGAAGTCACTAGACCACTACTGAACCTGCAATTGGTATCGAATAAATATGATTATAGTGGTGGTTTGGGTAGAAGCAGTGACATGTTTTGTGGTTATGTACTAGATTAGTGTCATTGTGCCCTTTTGTAGTTTCGTTTTAAACTTACTGTAAGATGATCCTAATTTTCTGTAATGACTTAATTCTGCACTTTATTAATTCTATCTTAGTTGTGATTGATGTTGTATTGCTCCCTGGGACCTAATCGTTAAGACGCCTCCGTAAGGTCGGGTCTTGACAAATAATCAAATAAATACTGTGATGGTCAAATAATTATTGTGAATGATCAAATAAGTGTAGAAGAATTAGGAATGGTCAAATAAGTGTTGTGAATGATGAAATAAGTGTAGAAGAATTAGGAATGGTCAAATAATTGTTGTGAATGATCAAATTAGTTTTCTGAATGATCAAATAACTATAGAAGAAGTGTGAATCATCAAATAAGTGTCGTGAATGATCAAATAAGTGTTGTGAAGATCAAAAAAGTGTAAAAGAATTGTGAATGGTCAAATAAGTGTTGTGAATGATCAAAAAGTGTAGATGAAGTGTGAATGGTCAATAATTCTTGTGAATGATCAAATAAGTGTTGTGAATGATCAAATAAATGTAGAAGAATTGTAAATAGTCAAATAATTATTGTGAATGATTAAGTAAATACTGTGAATGGTCAAATGATTCTTGTGAATTAAATAAGGGCTGTGAATGATCAAATAACTGTTGTGAATGGTCAAATATTTCTTGTGAATGACCAAATAAGTGTTGAAGAATTGTGAAAGGTCAAATAAGTGTTGTGAATGATCAAATAAGTGTAGAAGAATTGTAAATAGTTAAATAATTCTTGTGAATGATCAAATAAGTGGTGTAAATGATCAAATAAGTGTTGTTAATGATCAATTAAGTAATGTAAATGATCATTTTTATAAGTGTTGTAAATGGTCGCTGTAATTACGAAAATACCCTTCCAGCTAAAAAAAAGGAACAAGCATGAAATTTTTCAACTTTTGATCACAACCCTTGTTTTTTTTTTAAATTTTGTGGCTTTGGAAGGGTATCTTTGGTACACTCAATTCTCATGGTTACTTTTTTGAACCCAAGTGTGTGTGTGTGTGTGTGTGTGTTTGTGTGTGTGTGTATATGATTATGCAATTATGATTTTATGGTTTTGTCAGTCATATGTACACAAGTATATATGAGTATATATTCATTATTTTATATGCATTGACAACATTCACTACAATAAATATGTCATTTTTTCACATCACTTTACACGCTTTTTGAAAGTGTGTAAAAGTTTAGTAAATTTTCCTACACTTATATACGTGTTTAAGATTATTACACTAATAAGCGTGAAAATATTTAATAAATCATTCTAATTATCACATTTTAAATTATAAAGAAAAAAGTTCACATGTGAAAGTGTGGATAAATTTTAATTTTTTTCACATTTAAAATGGTAGAGATTAATTTGTCATACTCAATTTTTCCACGCATCCTCTTATGCGGAAAAATTAGGTGTGACAAATTGATTTTTATTATTTTAAGCAAATTGTTCGTTTGTCCACATTTATATGTGCAAACTTTTTTTAATACAAATTTGAGTATAAAAATTACATTGTTGTCTAAAATTTGTCTACACTTATTATTGTAACCAACTTTTACATCCTTATAAGTAAGAATAAACATAAAACTTTTTCAAATTGTTAAAAACGTGTAAAATTAACGTGTACAATTTACATTTTTGTTGTACTGATTGTTAAAGACTTGAAGCTTTGACGGCAAGTTAATGTAATCATAAATTTGAATAAAGTTCATTGTTATTTCTTGCAAGTAACCTAACGTAAAATAGATTATACATTTAGGTGTTAGTTTGATTGCATAACAGTAAACTGACTAGTTTTCATCAAACACACTTTTATGCTTTCATGCTATTTGACCTTTTTCTTATTTTTATCTTTCTAAAGTTTTTGCTTCTACTTTTGTACTGTACAATGAAAGAAAAAGAGAGAGGTCACGTGAGTGGAAAGAAAGTCACGCGTAAGTGTGGTTTCTCAATTCTGTCACTTTCTCAATTTCTCATGTGCATTAATTCATGCAAAAATTTACTTTTTTTACAATTATTATAATGGAAAAAGAAAAACAACAAAGTAAAATGCTATTTATTTGTTTTTTTTGTTAAGGTTGGGATATGTTTTTTGGTTTCCTGTGTCTTCTTGTGGCTCAACCGCTCAAGTTTCAAGTCATTGGATTGGAATTCATTTTGAATTTTTAATTAGGACTAATGACATCAAATAATTACATACTTTGGATTTGTGAACATATATATTGTGTACTTTTATTTATGTTATGTAGTGTACATTTAAAATTGTTTCAATTAGGTTATTGTGTGACGTACTAAGCGGTATAACATGTTAATGTGATTAGTCAAACTTTCTTTTTGTACACAATTATGTATTGTACTTTCTATTTTGTGCACACTTGGTAGTCAAACTTTTAAAAGTGTTTCTAATAGATAGTTGGGAGGTCTGGTCATTAAATCACCCAATTACCTAGGTGACACTTTTAAAAGTACACTATATGAATGTGCAAAAAAAAATTTTCACTACATATATAAATGTGTACAAACTCAAAAGTATATAGTTATTTGGTGTCATTTTCCCTTCTAATTATTTTGGAGTTAATATTAATAAAAGGAAGATGATGTACATAACAAAAGTTTATCATTCACAATAAATTTATATAAAATGATTAATATATCCTTATTGATAGGATGAATTTTATACATACATACATACATAAATACATACATATATATCACTACAAGAAAAATGTCATTTAGTGACACAAAAAAAAGTGTCACGATATCTTACTTTTAGTGACACTTATGAAAAAGTGTAGGTATAGAGCAATTTTTTAACCACACTTTTTCTAAATTAGTGACACAAACACATATATTTTTAGTCACTATATATTTATACTAACTCCACTTTTACCCACACTTTTTGTTGTGTAGGTAAAAGATTTTAATACCTATGGTGACACTTTTTTTACAACAAAAAGAGTGGGTAAAAGTGGAGTGGGTATAGATATATAGTGACTAAAAATGTATGTGTTTGTGTCACTAATTTAGAAACAGTGTGGGTAAAAGATTGCTTTATACCTATATTTTTTCATAAGTGTCACTAAAGTAAGATATAGTGACACTTTTTTTATGTCACTAAAAGCGTGTGTCACTAAATGACACTTTTCTTGTAGTGTATGTATATATATAGCTATAAAAGTTTCTTATTATGCATATATATTGTTGTAAATTTTCTTAAAACATATATATCATTCAAAATCTCAAATACTAATGTATTTCCAAATATTCAATTTAAGAATATTAAATCATTTAAAAAATATAAAACATCGGTTTCTTGATTTATTTATTTGTAAATTCTTGAATTATTTTTTTCTCAAAAAACAATAATCAAATAAATCATTCTAAAACTTGCCTCTTACAACGCCTTGCTTTTAACTATGTCTTTAATGTTGCAATTTAAGTTTTAATGGTGTAATTTAAGAGTTTAATGAAATTAATTGCAAAGGATGCAATTAAGTGATTTATAATTGATATGGTGAATTTATAATTATTAAAAGAACATACAAGTTATAATTAATAACTTGTTACGGGGAGAAATTGAAAAGAAATGCAAAGATATGAGTAAATCAGTAAAGGGATTAAAACTGTAAATAGGCCAACCTTTTAATAAATAAAAACACGCTTCATCGTTTTTCTTCATTTCAATCACCTGCTCTCTCAAAACTCTCAAGAACAAACACATGCAAGCTACTTTCTCTATCTAACTTCTCTCTATAAATCAAACAAAATAAAGCATGATCTCATTGTGAAATCTCTTGGAAATCATCAAGTAAGCATCAATCAACAAGAATATACAAGATTTTTTAGGTAATTCAAAATCAAACATTCATTTTATGTTACTGTGTGTGCGGTGTGTGTGTTTTACGGTCTTATGGCCTGAAAACCGTGAGGAACCTCACTCAAAGACAAAATTGATGTTTGAATCCTATAGCAAACATAATATTTATCATCAATGACCTTAATTAGTGTTTGATTAGTGTTTTATTGTGAAATTTGGCTACTGGAACACAACAGTGGTCGAAGGCCCTTGGGGACTTAAGTCTTGGACTTGTGTGTGTTTGCAAGTTCCGTAGTGTAAGACTCCTCATCTAAGTCCCTTAGTGTTGTATGAGTGTTGGCCCTTAGTTTTTAAATAAGTCTCTGAGTTTTAGTGTATGAGAGAGTGAGTTGGAGTTCGAGACGTACTTAGCGTGCACTTGGCCAAGGTGACAGACTCAGAGTGTGTTGGTACCTTTAATGCTGGTGTGTGAAAGGTCTAAGTCTTTCTTAGGACTTAGGGGTTGTGCAGTGTGGCTTATGGAGTCCGAGATTTAGGCCAAAGGGGGGAGTAAACAGGACCGAAACTCAGCAAGGGGGTTGTTCATGACTCCGAAACTCACAACATGTGAGAGTTTTTGATGCTGTAACTTCAACATTTCAGCCTTAGTTCACACATCTTATTAACTCCTAAACATCTACCATGAAATCGATCAATACACTTCTACCTTCAATCCATCATCAAATGTGATCATATAACATGAATTTGGAGTGGAAATATGATCTTGGACAGCAGCTTTTTATCGTTGTTTTGGTGCTACATATGCATCTTTTAGCCTTGGTTCAAGCATTATATGGACTCCTAAATTTGTGTATAAATCCCTAAAACATTTCCTATTGCGATACTACACACACTAGCCATTAAAATCAACATCAATTATTGGTTATACTTGACAAAAAAAATTTATCTGTGAATTCTTGGACAGCAACATATACATAAATCCTTATATATTACTTGACATATATGTTTAATGTATGTGAGAAATTTTCTATGTGAGTGCTTATGGAAAACCTCCATGCACCACCACAAATGCATCACAATTTTCGCGTGATGCATCAAATTCCCGGTGTGATGCACCAAATTCCCGCGTGATGCACCAAATTCCCGCGTGATGCATCGACTTTCTGCGTGGTGTATCACCTGATCCAATGGCTATAAAGTGGTTTCCGGGTTTTCCGATGCATATAGGTTTTCCATTGAACCCACCCCTATATATATATATATATATATATATATATATATATATATATATATATATATATATATATATATATAAACACACACACACATACATACATGTTAGATTGATCACAATCAAGCGTTGGCCAAACTAAATTGGCTTTATGGAAACTCTTAAGTCTTTAGTTCATATTCAAGGCCTATAATTGTGAAGCTTGTTAAGCGTTAACATGCTTTCAATCTACATTATTCCCATGCTTTACTATAAAGTGTTTAAAATTTGAATATAAGCTAAAGCTTGAAGCAAATACATACTATTGAGTATGTAAAGATTTATAAAGACTAAAAACATATATTATATATAATTTATAATGTATTATGGATAAATGTATATTAATGGGCCATAAATGGCAAGATTAGCAAATGAGTTATATAAAAGACTTAAAGCATAAAAGCGAGATTAAAAGCAAATAAATAAGCTATAAAATGATATAATTAGCTAGTAAAGCCTAAAATATTGATTTGATATACACTCTATAATGTTTATTACACACATTTCGTGCACGCCAAAATATAAATTAAGGTGTTAAGCTAAGTTATGAGTCAAAGCTAGGTGCCAAAGATAATTAAGCTCGTTTAAAGCCCATTGCTACCATTAAAACATAGTTAAGCTGCTGCGAGCTATGCGAGTATTCTAATGACGTTGGTGCAAGCATTATAGTACTGTGAGTAACAGATTATCATGTTTACATGTGCTTTATGTAAATTGAGACATACTTTGCATCGATATTCTTTATTTGATCCTCAATACAGCTTATGTTAGTGATTGCGAACACTGAGGCACAGGTGTGCGTGGCTTAGCAGGATCTCATACGAGTTCTATAAGCAAGCTTTATTTACGCTTTTATTGCATGCCTTTCAGCATTCCATACTTAAGCGTTACTTGGTGCATTTCGTAAGCATTTTACATTACTGCAAGCAACTCTGATGCTTACCACTACCCCCTAAGCGTATATACGGGAAGCTAGCCCCATATTACAGAGTGATCATCTGTAACGATAATATCCTAGTGGTAGCATTTCGTTTCCCAACGTGCATTGTCTCAATTTTGTGCAAGCGACATCTTGTGCAAGCTTTAACAAAGGCGTAATTATATTTTCATATTTTGCCACACATTATACATGTATCATGATTAATTTGTTTATCTCACTAAACAATTAGCTTACAGTTGCTACCTCACAATTTTACAGGCAAAGGTAAAGATCAAGTTGGACCATCTACTTAGGTTTACTTACTGATTAACCCTTAGCTTATTATTTCAACTTGTGATATTGCCTTGTGATGCTTTGAGATCTGGGTAGCTACTTTTAATTTTAATGAGATCTGATTGCAATGTAGTATTAAACCCTTGTAGCACGGGTAGTGCATGACTTTGTTGTATTAATTTATTTAGATTTATGTAAGTTGTTGACTTTATTAGATTTATTATGGTGATTGCCTATTAATCTTGGTTTTGGAATGCATGATTAAGGCAGGATGTAACATACGTTTATGTTTTTACAAAGTTTCTTATGATGTACTATTTTTTTTTTCGTCATTACTACACAACAATAATGCACCGAATATGCATAAAAACTAAATAAAAATCCTACATTAAATTTACAAAAGAGTTTTAATCAGATTTTGAGTATACATGAGAGTATTTTATATTTAAAAGGGCATATACTTAACAATGAAAGTTGCAAGGATACAAGTCAAATAAGAAACTTTTATAAGGATACATATGACATTCTTCCACTCAGGGCCGGCCCAAAGGGGGGGGGGCGCGAACTGGGCCTCGGCCCAGGGCAGCAAGTGCAAGAGGGCATCACTCACCTAGGCTAACATACCCATTACTAGCTTCAATTTTTAACCCATATCTGCCCCAGCCAAAGTAGTGGATTTGCTTGAAGAATTAAGGAATACGCAGGGAATTAGAATTACGGAAATCTCAGCCGCAGAAGTTGAGGCGTTGCTTGCTTGGAAATCGACGACAACAGGGAGGATTCAGCAGAAGACGAGGCGACTAAGCAGCGATATTTGGTTCTCCAGTCTCCTTGCCCCTTGGAAAACGACGACGATGAGGCATGGAGGCGTCTCCAAGCCCTACGCAGAAGTCTAAACGTTGCTTGGAAATCGACGACAGGTCTGTTCGCTTTTGATGTTTTTGCACACGAAGGTCTGTTCGATTTTGATGTTTTTGCACAAGATGGAGGGTCACGCAGAAAGCTGTGTAGAAGAGCCGCAATACTCAAGCAGAATAGCTGATTCTGTTGGATGTTTTTGGCACGAAGGTCTGTTCGATTTTGATATCCAAATTCTGTTCCATTGTTAATTTGTTTTGCCCTTTTCGGTTTCAATTTTATGTCCCATATTCTGTTTGGTTTTATGTTCAATCATCAAAGTAGATCTGTTGTGTCAAAAAGTATATCAAGGATTCAAGGGCCAACTCCTTATACTTCATATCTATTTCTTCAAGTTTGAGATAGTTATTGTTGCAACTGACATAAGTTTGTTGTGATGATTATCTGGATGTGGATTTTATTGTGTATGTATATATGATTTTTTGGTCAATTGACGTTTGATATCAGATATTAAAGGTATGAAAAAATTGAAAATGTGAAGAATAAGCAAGAAGCTGATTGCCTGATTGGATGCTCAGAGTTCATATGTAGAGCAAGAGGATAAATTGAAGGTAATAAATAATTTCTGCTTAGATTTCTATTGCTCTTTCATGGACAAGATTTCTATTACAAGAGAACTTGCTTGCGGATAGCCACCATAGCTTGACTAGGTTCGAAACCCTTTAAATATGTTGTATGTTTAAATTTTTTTAGAGGGCATTATTCTTGTGTCTTGCCCAAGGCATGAAATTGCTTAGGACCGGCCCTGCTTCCACTAATATTTTTATCATCCCATATATATATATATATATATATATATATATATATATATATATATATATATATATATATATATATATATATATATATATATATATATATATATATATATATATATATATATATATATATATATATATATACTAAGGATCTTTTGTGAACACTTTATTCGTTGTGAACATTGTGAACAACCATAAAATAGCTTTTGAATCTTATGAATCTTGTTGAAAATACTACCGAACCCTTCTATTAACTCATTAATCTTATTGGATCCTATGGATTTTATTGAAGCCAATTAATTTGTCGAATCTCATGAATCTTGTTGAATCTTATGCATCTTGTGCATCTTGTTATAAAAACTACGTACTATGAACCTTTTTTAATGTTCTGAATCTTAAATAGACACTTCTATGAACCTTTTGAATCATATGAATCATATTACAAACACTTGTTGATATATATGAATGATTATATGTATTTTTTTATTTGTTCATTAAAATCATTAAATATAATATAATTTTTGCTTAAAATTCTTTCTCACATTAATTAATGTTGGAGGTAAAAATGGTATTTAAAAATTTAAATTAGAATCAAAGATTTTGTGTATCCCATGAAAATCTCCACTTTACTTAATATCATATATTACACCCATACTGAACATGTGCAATGATGACCACTTCATAAACCACGATTGAATATGTTCAATACCGTTAATATTGGTTTATTACCAAAACAGTTAACAACGACAAAAAACACAATAAACTCTGACTATACATGTTCAATAATGTGTAAATGAAACTGAACCTTCACGAAGGATTTGAAAAAAATAAGAAATACCTTTATTTGACACATCCGGTTGAACATGTTCACTAAAACCCATTGTCGAATCCAATTGAACATGTGCACTAGAACCCTTTGTTGAATCCGATTGAACATGTTCACTAATACCCATTGTTGAACCCAATTGAACATGTTCATTCAAACCTATTTTGAAATTTATTATAGATTTGTTATGGAAGTAATCCCTATAATTAAGGGAACTATTATATTATTAGTTGACAGATATTATTTAATATAAATCTAATTGACTATATTACTCTTTTAAACTTATAACCAAACATGGGTGAACTCCGGTTCCCCAGTCTAACATGGTACCCCATTGATCCTGACCCTATATATATATATATATATATATATATATATATATATATATATATATATATATATATATATATATATATATATATATATATGAGAGTGTGTGTGTGTGTATGTATATATATGTGTGTGTGTCTATATATATATATATATATATATACACACACACACATATACACAGAGAGAGAGAGAGATTGAGGTTCAATTGTAAACTTTTATTCATCTAGGAACCTCTTAGAATTTTGTGCATCTTATAATCCTTCAAGGGTGCATTAAGAGCATTTAGGGAATAATTTAATTAGTTTTTTAAAATTATAAAAAGATAATTAGAATATTTGAATTAGTAACTAAATTATCACATTAATCAATTTCCTTATTTATCTCCCCCTTTTTCCCTGCTTCCTCTCTCTATCTCTTCCCATCTCTCCCTCTCTTCCGGCCTAATGGAGACCACCACCACCACGCCGCCGTCACCGTTTCCTCCCTCCCCCCTCTGTGTGTGTGTGTCTTTCCGCCGTCGCCAACCACCACCATGCGTAGACCGAAATAATGATAAACCGATGATAAACACGAAAACGAACATGGTGATGTATTCTTTCAAATCCGGATGAAGATTCATGTTTAAATTTAAAGATGATGCATGTTCGGGAATGTTCAAATTGAATGAACATGATGATATTTAGTTTTAAATATAGATGAACATGAAGATAAACGATGATGCATGGCAATCGAGGATGAACAAGACAATATAGATGATGAACGATGCATAACAGCACCAACATGATGCATAAATAGATGATGAAGGACGATAAATAATGAACATGGTTGATGAACGATGAACATGATGATTATGAACGATGAACATTATGATTATGAACGATGATGATGCATAATAGCAGCAACACGATGCATAGATAAACGATGAACACGGTGATGATTATTAGCGATGCATCACGAATTTGTATATATAAATTCGAGATGCATCACGAATTGAACGATGAACATCAAATGCATCGACATCTCTATCATCTTTTTTGAATTTGTGTACATTTTATTAAATTTGGAAGTATATTAATTGAATTTATTTAGCATTTATTATTTAATTAATTGTTAGAATATCAAACTTAATATAAAATTAAAACTATTTGAATAAATATATATATTTTTCCAGAAAGTACCAATAATACTCTCTCACGTTTGATCTTGAATGCACTGGATGCATAATGTTTTCCAACTATTTACTCTTTTGTCATTTAATCTAAACCATAAATTTTTTGATCTAATGGATGACATATGTTTTTTTGTACCTCAATGCACAATAGTTCTTAACTAAACCTCCCTATATATATATATATATATATATATATATATATATATATATATATATATATATATATATATATATATATATATATATATATATGTGTGTGTGTGTGTGTGTGTGTGTGTGTGTGTGTGTGTGTGTGTGTGTGTGTGTGTGTATAGAGAGAGAGAGAATCAGGTTCATCAGCGTATCTATAAGATTCCAGCATACCCAGCGTACCCTAATATGAATGATCATTCACATATATTTTTTTTAATAGACATGTATAAGACAATATTATAAGAGTTTTTTTCAAAAAAAGCAATATCATAAATTTTGTGAATGGTAAAAAAAGATCATGTGAATGGTCATTCACACCATTTAAAAAAATATCATGTGAACGGTCATTCACATGGATGACCATTCACATAAATATGCATCGAGCATTCACATAATTTTTAAGGACACTAAAAGTGTGAATTTGTATGTTAAATTCATATATCATGCGTAGAACATTAAATAAACATGGTTATGAGAAAAAAAAATTTTAAAAAGTTTTTTTAGGTTGGTACCTTCGGGTGCACTTGATTTCGAGAGGTACTCTTTTGAACCTGACTATATATATATATATATATATATATATATATATATATATATATAGGGTCGAGATCCATGGAAAACCATATTAGACTGGAAAACTGGAAAACCATATCAAATGCACATGTTCATTATGATAAAATGTTGAATTTCATGTAAAATTATAATATACATATGTTCAAAATTGCATTTTGATTAACTAACTCATATCATCTACATGTTCGTTAAGACAAAATGTTTAATTTCATGCAAAAATGCGTAATATACACATGTTCATGCATATTGCACATTTGAACATGTGCATATTGTTATTTTGCATGAAATGAAACATTTTATCCTAATGAACATGTAAATTATGTGAACTAGTCAATAATAATGCACATTTGAACATATGTATATTGTAGTTGTGCATTAAATTTAACATTTTACCATAATGAACATGTGCATTTAATATGGTTTTCCAGTTTTCCAGTCAAAGAGGTACTCTTTTGAACTTGAACCTATATATATATATATATATATATATATATATATATATATATATATATATATATATATATATATATATATATATATATATAGGGTCGAGATCCATGGAAAACCATATTAGACTGGAAAACTGGAAAACCATATCAAATGCACATGTTCATTATGATAAAATGTTGAATTTCATGTAAAATTATAATATACATATGTTCAAAATTGCATTTTGATTAACTAACTCATATCATCTACATGTTCGTTAAGACAAAATGTTTAATTTCATGCAAAAATGCGTAATATACACATGTTCATGCATATTGCACATTTGAACATGTGCATATTGTTATTTTGCATGAAATGAAACATTTTATCCTAATGAACATGTAAATTATGTGAACTAGTCAATAATAATGCACATTTGAACATATGTATATTGTAGTTGTGCATTAAATTTAACATTTTACCGTAATGAACATGTGCATTTAATATGGTTTTCCAGTCAAAGATGGTTTTCCATAGATCTTGAACCTATATATATATATATATATAATATTTTATGGTGGATCTCTTTTCGATACAACGTTTTTAGTTGAATCATGAAACAACGTGAGTCAACAAGTTTGTTTTTTGATATAACATTTCTCATACTTCTCACACATATTTAATTTCATATTTGATTCCATATATATATATATATATATATATATATATATATATATATATATATATATATATATATATATATATATATATATATATATATATATATATATATATATATATATTGGATCATTGCAAAATCGAAATTTAGTGTAGAGCTGTATAACCAAGATCGTCCATAGATTAGATTAATCTAATGGTTTTGATTAAAACAATCAAGTTTAGAATTAGTGAAAAAAAGATTGGTATTAGTGATAATTTAATTTGGGTAAAAATGAAAAAGATTGAAAATATATAGCAAAAAGATTGACATTAGCAAAATAAATATTTTTTTCTTGAAATTAAAATAACATTAATATGATTAAAATTTATATCAAAAAAATTATACCATAAAAACGAGACTGGACATGATATATTTTTTTGAAAAAAATTTTCGTGTTTATTTTTTGTAAAAAAAAATTACCTATACCACGATGCAATATAGCATGACGAGATCATTTAATGTCGAAAAAACACTTCATATAGTATATTCAACGTCGAAGTAATACTATATATCATATATGCAACACGACATATACATTCAACATTAACAAAGCCAAAATCATGGTCAAAATTAGTAGTCAAAGTTGCTGGATTTAACGAGAACGGTCATGATATATATTTTTTTCAAAAAACTTTTACGTGTTTATTTTTTATAAAAATTTTTTTTTACCCAGACGACCATTAAGATCATTCAATGTCGAATTACAGCTTATATCACATACTCAACGTCGAAGTAATACAATATATCATACATGCAACACTGCATGTACATTCGATATTAAAAGAGTAAAAAATGGTCAAAGCGGACAGTCAAACTTGGTGGGATACTATTAATTCAATGTTAATTGCATAATTATCATCTTATTCCTAGTGTTAGATTATAATCAATGGTTTAGATTGATTCTATAGTTCTACATTAAATTAAGGTTCTGCAATTATCCCAACCATGTATATATAGATTGAGGTTCTATGGGGCACCATATGCATCGGGAACCAAATGGGAATCAAAAATGAATTGCTTGTTTACAAATGATGCAATAAGGGTAATATTGGAATACTTTATTTGAAAAAATTAATTATTCTTTTAATTAATAGATTAGGATTAAAATAGGAAACTAAATCAATCTCATTAACCATTCTCCATATATTATTCTCTCTCTCTCTCACACACACACACACACACACACAATCGACCGACGAGTTTGAGAAGACGATGATGAGATGAAGATGAAAATGATGCATCACGTTGAACTCATGAACCTATGAACGTATACGATGTGAAGAAGACGAATACGAAGATGCACAGTATGAACACGATGATGCATAACCTAGTGCTCCATATGAACACGATGATGCATAACCCGAGAAAGATAAATACGAAGATGCACAGTCAATAAAAATGTTGAAGCATCATGTTGGATTTTTGTTCAATTGGAATTTTATAATTTTAGAAGTGCATTTTATAAATTTATTAGCATTTAATAGTTGATTATTGAAATAAATATTCAATCAATATAAATTTAATTTTGAGTTGATTTGATATATTATTTTTTCCGAAAATACCCTTATGCACATCTAATATGTAAACCGTGCATCATAATGCGTTCACAAATTTCATCTTTATTACCCTTTTGCCATTGTAATCTTAGTCATTCATTTTCTAGATCTAACGGTGTATATGGTTTCCTAAGTTGCACGATACACACAGGTGCCCCATAGAACCTAACCCTATATATATATATATATATATATATATATATATATATATATATATATATATATATATATATATATATATGTATATATATATATATATATATATATACACACACAAATATATATA
>JAANYP010000248.1:103108-142164 GCA_020465985.1 Centrapalus pauciflorus
TATGAGATTCCAGCGTACCCAGCGTACCCTAATGTGAATGATCATTCACATATATTTTTTTTGAATAAACATGTATAAGACAACATTATAAGACTTTTTTTCAAAAGGAGCAACATCATAAATCTTGTGAATTGTAAAAAAATATCATGTGAATGGTCATTCACACCATTCACATTGTGTGAAATGACCATTCACATGGATGACCATTCACATAAATATGCATTGAGCATTCACATAATTTTTAAGGACACAGAAAGTGTGAATGTATGTGAAATTCATATATCATGTGTATAACATTAATTTAAACATGGTTATGAGAAAAAAAATTTAAAAAAAGTTTTTTAAGGTTGGTACCTTCGGGTGCACTTGATTTCAAGAGGTACCTTTTTGAACCTGAATCTATATATATATATATATATATATATATATATATACACACACACACACACACATATATATATTTTAATAAAATTATTCTAAATAAATAAATAAAATCATCTTTCCATAAATAAAATAAATATTATTTTAATGGTTGACTTACACCAAATCAACAATAGAATTCCATACATCATGGCTTTTACTATGAAACATATATATATATATATATATATATATATATATATATATATATATATATATATATATATATATATATATATATATATATATATATATATATATATAATTTGGTTCCACAGCGTTCCCTTAAAAATCCTACGTATCCACCGTATAGGCAATGATATTTTCGTAATTACAGAGACCATTCACATTCCTTAATTGACCATGCACATTAATTGATCATTCAGATTACTTAATTGATCATTCACAAAACTTATTTAACTATTTATACTTCTTGTACACTTATTTGAACATTCACAACACTTATTTGATCATCCACACCACTTATTTGACCATTCACAATTATTCAACACTTAATTGACCGTTCACATTACTTAAATGATAATTCACATTACTTAATTGACCATTCACATTACTTAAATGATCATTCACATTACTTAAATGATCATCCACATTACTTAATTAAATATTCACATTACTTAATTGATCGTTCCATTACTTAAATGATCATTCACATTACTTAATTGACCATTCACAAAACTTAGTTGATCATTCACATGAATTATTTGACCATTTACAGTATTTATTTAATCATTCATAATAATTATTGGACTTTTACACTTCTTCTACGCTTATTTGATCATTCACAATAATTATTTAAATGTAGATCTAAATAATTAGTTAAACAAATGTAGATCATTCACATTACTTAAATGATCATTCACATTACTTAATTGATCATTCACATTACTTAATTAACCATTCACATTACTTAATTGATCGTTCACATTACTTACATGACCATTCACATTACTTAATTGACCATTCACATTACTTAATTGATCATTTACAACACTTATTTGATCATTCACATGAATTATTTGACCATTTACAGTATTTATTTCATTAATCACAATAATTATTGGACTTTACAGTTCTTCTACACTTATTTGATCATTCACAACACTTATTTGATCATTCACACTTCTTATAAACTTATTATAAATGGTCAAATATTTAATGTGAATGATCAAATAAATAGTATGAATGGTCATATAGTTCTTGTGAATGATCAAATAAGTGTTGTGAATGATCAAAATAAGTGTAGAAGAATTGTGAATGATCAAATAAGTGTTGTGAATGATCATAAAAGTGTTGTGAATGATCAAATAACTGTACAAGAAGTGTGAATGGTCAAGTAATTATTGTGAATGGTCAAATAAGTGTAGAAGAAGTGTAAATAGTCAAATAATTATTGTGAATGGTCAAATAATTCATGTGACGATCAAATAAGTGTTGTGAATGATCAATTAAACAATGTGAATGATCAATTAAGTAATGTGAATGATCGAATAATTATAGAAGAAATGTAAATAGTCAAATAATTATTGTGAATGATCAAATAAATGTCGTGAATGATCAAATAAGTGTAAAAGAATTGTAAATAGTCAAATAATTCTTGTGAATGATCAAATAAGTGTTGTGAATGAACAAGTAAGTAATGTGAATGATCAATTAAGTTGTCTGAATGATCAAATAAGTAATGTGAATGATCAGTTAAGTAATGTGAATGATCATTTAAGTAATGCGAATGATCAATTAAGTAATGTGAATGATCATATAATTATACAAGAAGTATAAAAAGTCAAATAATTATTGTAAATGATCAAATAAATGTTGTGAATGATCAAATAAGTGTAAAAGAATTGTAAATAGTCAAATAATTTCTTGTGAATGATTATTTGATCATTAAAAGAATTGTAAATAGTCAAATAATTTCTTGTGAATGATCAAATAAGTGTTGTGAATGAATAATTAAGTAATGTGAATGATCATTTTATATATATTGTGAATGATCGCTGTAATTACAAAAATACCCTTCCAACTAAAAAAAAAGAGACGCGCATGGAATTTCAATTTTTGATCACAACCATTGATTTATTTATTCTTGTGGCTCTGGATGGGTACCCTTGGTACACTGAATTTTTAAAGTGACTTTTTTGAACATATATATATATATATATATATATATATATATATATATATATATATATATATATATATATATATATATATATATATATATATATATATATATATATATTGAAGTTCTATGGGGCGCCATATGCATCAGATACCAAATGGGAACCAAAAACGCATTAAGGGCGTTTCAGGAATGCTAAACTTGTAATTTATATTTAATTATAATTAAAATAAAATTTTGAAACATTTAAAATAGAAGAAATTAATTTAGGTAATTAAATCATTAAATTAACAAAATAACAAACATTCCATTTATCCCTCCCACAATCCCACATTCTCTCCCTCACCCTTATCTCTCTCCTCCTCTCTCTAAATCCGCCGGCCGGCCACCACCCCCTCTCCCGGCGGCCACCACCACATTGCCACCCCTCTATCTAAAGTCGGCGACCACCAGCCCATGCATAGCAGCCGGTTCACGGTGCAGTTTAATGAAGATGATGATCACCCTTATCTCTCTCCTCCTTTCTCTAAAGTCGTCGGCCACCACCCCTCTCTCGGTGGCCGCCACCCCATTGGCATCCCTCTCTCTAAAGTCGGCGGTCACCGCCCCATGCCTAGCAGCGGTTCATGGTGCCATTTTAATGAAGATGATGATGACTTCGCAATGATGATGATGGAATGATATCGTTAAAAGGTACAGTTGTTTTTTATGCATTTTTTTTATGGAAATTTTTGAAAGATTAATCGTGTTTATCCGATGTTTATGGAAGACGAATATGATGCATCATGATTTTTGATGAATCCGATGAAGATGCGTCATGTTTGAAGATGAATCAAATGAATTTGCATCACGAATGAAGATGCATTGTGTTTTTATGGCCGAGATGCAATTTGTTGAAGATGCATCGTGTTTTTATGAAACAAATGAAGATGCATCATGATTTTTGATGAATCAAATGAAGATGCATCGTGTTTTGAAGATAAATCCGATGAAGATGCATCACCGTTTTGATGATGCATGATGGTGGGATGAAGAAGATGTTGAATATGACCGAAAATGAGGATGAAGAACCGAGATGCATCACGAATTGAAGGATGACTATTAGATGCATCGACATCAAATCTTTTTTTTGAATTTGTTTAGATTTTGTAATTTTGGAAGTGTATCAATTAATATTAATTAGCATTTATTGTTTAGGTATTGATTGAATATTTAATTAATATAAAATTAAATTATATTTGACTAGCTATATTTATTCTTCCCAAAATACCACTATGCATACCAAATACATGCATCGCGTGATGCATCAATGATCATTTAATCTAAAGGCTGTGGTTGGTTCTTTTTTTGATTCCCGATGCATATGGTGCCCCATAGAACCTGACCATATATATATATATATATATATATATATATATATATATATATATATATATATATATATATATATATATATATATATATATATATATATATATATAAAAGATCAAATGAAAAAAACTAAATATATATTTAGAAGTGTGAGAAGATATTGTGATTCATTTTTTTTTATATATTGTTCACCGGATTAAATAAATCAACAATTCATTACTTTTTACATTTATTCATTAGTTTTTAAATTTATAAATGATGAATCACAAATTCAAACATATGTGAATCCTCAACATACAAAATTAGTGTATCAATATGCAAATTTAGTAAGTCATAGTATTTCTCACACTTTTTAACATATATTTAGTTTCTCACGATAATAAAACAGATATATATATATATATATATATATATATATATATATATATATATATATATATATATATATATATATATATATATATATAGAATATGGTTCGTGTGAGTACCTTAAAAATGCAGACCGTAAGTACCTGTGAACACACGGGTTTAAGATGTGAACATACTCCGAAAAAAAGTTTTTTTTTTTTAAATTTTTTTCATATTCATTTAGATACAAATAATATAAGCATATTTGTAAAAGAATTACACGCATTCACACTTCGTAGCCTCTTAAAAATCATGTGAACGTGGAAAAATTCATGTGAACATGCTTAGCTGTGAACATACGTTCACAACAGTGCAGTTCATGTGAACTTGCACGTTTCACATAGTTATAGTGTGTGTTTATGTGTGATTTTTTGCAAGTAGTCTTATATTATTAATTTAAACATGATTATGAAAAAAAATTTCAAAAAAAATAATTTTAAGCGAGGTACCTCCGGTACTCCACAAAACTAGTGGTACTCATTTGAACCCAAATCTATATATATATATATATATATATATATATATATATATATATATATATATATATATATATATATATATATATATATATATATATATATATATATATATATATATATATATATATAGTGGGTTCAATGGAAAACCACTATGCACCTGAAAACTATGGAAACCTACGCATACCGTCCGATTGGGTGTATTTCATGAAAAACACGGTGACATGATCGTAAATAAGGTGATGTATCACGCGAGATTTTGATGCATCACGTGGGGATTGTGATGCATTTATGGTGGTGCAGTGCGGTTTTCACAAGTTTTCAGGTGTATGGTGGTTTTCCATTGAATCTCCCTCTCTCTCTCTATATATATATATATATTAAAATGAGGAATTTTTTTTGATTTTTTTAATATTAATCTATTATATCTACTTTTTGCATACCATTTTATATGGTTTATGTAGAAAAAGATACTGGATAAATCAGGCAGGATCGATCGTTCCATTTGTTGTGTCTATACAGACATGATTTTTTAAGAAAAATCAACTGTTCTTTATTTAAACAAAGACCTTATGAAATTTTGGGTCCTACGAAATGAATAAATGATAGCACAATATCAAAATTGGATCAAAGTACCGTGTTATCCGGTTTTATTGTTTTTCCTGACTTTCACATTTAAAATAAAACCAACTTGTATTTATGGATCCATTTCGATATACTGGAATACTGGATTGAGTTTTTCAGTTTTACTTCGCACCACTGATATTAATAGATATACTTTTTATTGGAATTAGTAATGTCACCCTGCCTCTTTCTAATCCCCACACACACATAGTGGTGTGGTTTGTGTGTGTATTATTATTGATCATTTAAGAGCTTGTTGCATTGTTCTCAGGTCTATACAGAAGACCTAGCTCGACCTTACCTTCTCAAGGTGAAGGGTCAATCAGAGACAAAGGCAAAAGAAAGTTCATTGAAAAAGCTAAAAGGATTTTAAAGCTTAAAAGAAGCTTGATTTCACAAAGCAACATCCTTTTTGAATCTCTCTCTCTCTCTCTCTCTCTCATAAAGCTGATTCAAACAACTACGCCCACTTCCAGGTTCAGTACTGAAGCAAAACCACTTTGATCCGTTCAGAGCTTCATTTCTAAGCGTTTAAAAGCATTTTTACTATAACATACAACACATGTTAGAGCATTTGAATTCACTAGATCATGCGCTTTCGAGCAAACGAAAACGTCGACCAGCTGGTACTCCAGGTAGTAATTGAATACTCATCAATTGGAAACAATTGTGTAACCGATATGTATTTGATATATGATAATTTCAGATCCAGATGCGGAAGTTGTGTCGTTGTCTCCCAAGACTTTGCTTGAGTCAGACCGTTACGTATGCGAGATCTGTAATCAAGGGTTTCAAAGAGATCAGAATCTACAGATGCATCGGAGACGACACAAAGTTCCATGGAAATTATTAAAGAGGGAGTCACAAGAGGTGAAAAAGAGGGTTTTCGTGTGCCCGGAACCGAGCTGTTTGCACCATGACCCGTGTCATGCGCTTGGCGATCTCGTTGGAATCAAGAAACATTTTCGGAGAAAACACAGTAATAATAAACAGTGGGTTTGTGATAAGTGTTCAAAGGGTTATGCTGTTCAATCTGATTTTAAAGCTCATCTTAAAACGTGTGGAACTAGAGGCCATTCTTGTGATTGTGGTAGAGTTTTCTCCAGGTTGGTAGTTTGATTAATGTTAACTAATCTGGTTTTTTATTACTTTTTTATGGTACATTAATGCATAGATTTCAGCACATTCAATAGTAGCAAAAATTCTTGAATCTTTTTCAGCTCAAAATATGGCTTTTTCTATGTTTTGAGGAATTAATATTATTTAAAAGATTGACTTATGTCCAATATAAAGTAACCCTACGAATAAATTCCCTCTTGGGGGTTTGTTAGTTTGATTGTACCATTTTTTGTTCTCTAGCCTCTCCTTAGTTTTATAGAAAACTTTGTTGTTAAAAAAAGTACTCTATGAACAAATTCCCAGGATTTATATGACGTACTATATCTCATGTTTTTAGGTTAATTACATAATTTGAATTTATCGAATATGAATAGGAATTAGATCCATCTTTTTCTTTCAATACTATTTTTGTCCAGTTTGTTTAATTCTTGTTTCAAACTTTTAACGATGGCTCATTTGTCTGCGTAGAGTTGAGAGTTTCATTGAGCACCAAGACGCATGTGCGGTCAGGCATGTTCGTCCAGATTTGCCAGCATTGCACCGGACATCTTCGCCTCGCACTGCATCAAGTACGAGTCCTTCAAGCGACACAATTTTGAATGTCATTCGACCATTGCCAAGAGTCCAACAATTGCAACTTCAAGAAGATACACAACAGAATTTAGAACTTCAGTTGTTACCATCATCATCATCATTTTTTGAACATAAGAACCATAATACTGAAACCCATTTGAGGCTGTCAATTGGAAACGAAATTAGTTATTTTAAACAAGATGATCATATGAAGATGGCTATGGCTGAAAAGGCTTTTGCAGATGAATCCAGTGAACAAGCACGGCGCCAGATTGAAATAGCAGAGTTGGAATATGCAAATGCGAAGAGAATTAGGCAACAAGCTCAAGCAGAGTTGAAAAGGGCGAAACTTCAGCACGAACAGGTTTTAAAGAAAATAAACTCGACGATTTTAGAGATCACCTGTCATTCTTGTAAGCAACATGCCAACATATCCAAGGCACTAGGACTTCAGCCCGATGATACGTCTATTGGCCTGAGCTACATATCCTCAGCAGTAATCGATGGCGAATTGAAGGAGATCGACTAGTATTTTGAAGTAAACCTTGATTTTGTTTTCTTTTTCTCCATCAATTCTATTTGTTAAATTTGATTCTCAGCTGTCTCAACTGTATGTGTGTTCATATATGATTCAGCTGTTTGAGTTTTGCTGTCAAAAAGAAAAGAAAAAAGGGATTGGAATAGCTATTGGTGTAATTTTGTTTACATATATTAATCTTCCTCTTTCCTTTATTAAAAGTGCAAGGTTAATTGTTTCGTACTACCTAAAGCCATATAATTTGAGATTAATATGTTTGACCAAGTTCGTTGAAATATTTACAACCTCAGGTTTTTATGACTAACAACTCATTGCCAATCATACACATATCTATACAGAACGTGGGTATCGCAACTATTAATGAGCTTAACTTTCATATAGAAGCTAGAGAGGGATCACACAACTTTCAGTCACACACATATCTACGAAACGTAGTTATTGTATGGAAACATGCACACTTCCATTTATAGAAGCACAACCACAATCGAATGACAACGCAACAGAATCAATACAATGGAATAGAAACGTACATCGTTAATATTGAAAAAACCCCACGGACTTTTTTTTCCGAGTATTTAAGTCTCTAATTAAACAAAATTTATCTTATTCAAAACTATATTTTTAACCTGCTACCTACTTAACATGTAAAACAATTAGTTTCTCGAATATTAAAAAAACTGTTGGAAAAAAGTGTTAAATTTTTCAAAGGAAAATATTTTCCATGTTTTTGGACCAAATATAATTATATATAGTTGTGAGATATATAATTAATATTTTATGGGTGTGTATTCTCCTTGAAGAGAGGATTACAACGATATAAAGAACGTCCAAAACAGAGCTAAGATGAATGAGATATCGATGCTCAAAGATTGGTGTTTGATGTGGGAAAATGCAAGTTAAAAGTGTGAAAACTTGTCCCACATAGGAAGATGGACCAAACCATGAGTGGTTTATAACGAGGAGCCTTGACAAGCATGACAAGTTACTCAAAGATAAAACCTGGGTCTAAGCAATAGCAAATCATTAAACTTGTGTGCACTCGCATCTGCCTCGTACTTTGTATAAGGTATTTTTTTTTGCGTGAGCCGCGTTCGTGTCTTGAACGAATCTAGACAATTTTAGAGCCGTTACAGAAATAGTTTAATGATAGAATTTTTATATTTAATTATTAATAAAAAATATTTTTTTATTACAATTAAATATAATTAATTTGTTGTTACAACTCATGGTTTAATGATAGAATTATTATATTTAATTATTAATAAAAAAATGGTTTTTTATTATTATTACAATTGAATATAATTAATTTGTTGTTACAACTCATCTCCTATAAAAGGGATGGAGATGCAAACACCAAAACATACTTGATACACTTGAAAGATTTGAAAAAATACTTGAATATCTTGAAATTTTTTGCACTTTAACGGCGAGACGTTGCTGCTTCCAAGAACGAAGATCACTTAGAATTCACGTGTTTTTTCAGGCAAGTTGGTTACCTCCGGCAGTACACACTGCTTTGGCTGTTGTACCCTGGGAAACAGACTTCGAATCTGTTTTAAGGGAATCGTGTCTAACACGAGACTCAGCCTTCTTTTCCGTATTGTAATTTATTTTCAGTATCGTTATTTACTTTACTTGTAATTTTAATTTCCGTATTTTATTTAATTCCGTGTATTGTAATTTCATTTCTTAAATTGTAATTCGTAATACATTTCTTATATTTTATAATTGGTATCGGGCACAATATCCCTACAATCTTAAAACAGATTTTAACCACGATACCGGTTATAAAATTAGGAATTTTAAAGAAATTATTTCTTCGATTCAAACAAGTTTTGTCTCGAAGTAAAATTTCTATTACATTATTGTTTCGATTCAAACGAGTTTTGTCTCGAAGCAATTGTGTTTCCATTTCATATAATTATTTCTGTTTCGTTACAAACGAGTTTTGGTTTCGAGACGGATTTAATTTTGCAACAGCTTTGATTAAGTGTTTAATTTGAACGGCAAATTCGATTATTCACTTTTGGTTTCTTAAGCATTGAACGGATGATTCAATTTTAACTTTTAATATAAAATTTGTTATTATTCTCGTTCGGGTTATAAGTGTTTGAATGAACGGTTGATTCATTCTTCACTTTGGTGTTAAATTGAACGGCAGATTCAATTTTAGTGATAAAATTGGTTATAATAATAAAAAAAAGATTTAATTTTGTTACAAATTGATTAAATTGAACGGTTGATTCAAGTTTTGTCAATTGAAGTATTTGACATTATTTATAACAAAAGATTTAATCTTGTTATAAAGTGATTAAATTGAACGGTTGATTCAAGTTTGATCATTTAAAGTATTTGACGTTGTTTATAATAAAAGTGTAATTTTATTATAAAGTGAGAAAATTTTGTTTATTAAAAATTTATAAAGTATTTGTTTGAAAAGAAGATTCACAACTACTTATAATTATTTTCTTTGGCGTTAAAGAAAAATGGAAATGTTAGATGAAATTGTGTCACGGCCGATGACTTCAATTATAACATCTATTGCTAAACCATTGATTAAGAAGATGGTTAATTTGATTGGAGTTCAAAATGAGAATAATTTTGCCAATTATATTGAGAAATTAGAATCGCTTTCTGATTTAGATCTTGAACCATGCGTGGTTCTTGAAGGCAACGGTGAAGTTGCAAGTGTGATAAATGTGAATATCACCGCAATGGTTTCTGATGTAGAATTGGTAAAATCTGAACCGAATGAATGGTGGATTGACACTGTGTAACAACCTAGATTTTATCTATGTCTTTTATTTTGACTTGATCCAAATAAATGTAAATTTAGTTACATTATTAATTATGTAATGCTTGAATGTTAAGATAATAATATAATTTTTATTATATTATTGTTATTAAAATAAAATAAAATTATATAAAATAATAATTAGAATTAAAGAGATGTAAAATACAAAAGTTTAATGGGTTAAACTACAAATATATCTATAATACATATATAAACCATTTAATGGTCATTATTAACAATCAATAGAATTGATACACTCTCTCTCTAACTTCTCTCTAAACTCACGGCCAAATACACAAATCCATCAAGAATTTCATAATTTTGCAAACAAGATTGGGAAGTTAATCAAGGAGGAGTACTACAACAATTAATCAACATCAAACAACAAGAATTCAAGGTAATTTCTTGATTTAAATTCGAAATTTATATGAGTTTGGTTCGGTTCTTCTCAAAACCGAACCCACGAATTAAAACATAGAAATTCTTGGTTGCATGAAAGAAATTTTAGTAGATTATGATAAATCTAAATTATTAGATGTAATTGAAACAAAATTTATGGATTAGATCATTCAAATTAAATTAAATCGGAACTTTTTGAAGAGAACTTGTGTTTTTGACAAAAATGAACATTTTTGGATGATCTTGTTATAATTGTGACGTTTTTGATCAATAAAATTATATAAAATTACACAAATAATGTTAATACAACTATAAATGTAATTGCATGTTAAAATAATTAAGTTTTGTGAAGAAATCCGTATGAATATCACCAAGAACACCAAGAACATTTCTGGAAATTTATGAACCAGAAGGATCCGAATTCGGATATGCCCGAATTCAGATAAAGCACCATTTCGGTTCCTGAATTTCGGATCTAGTATCCTAATTTGGATGATCCTAATTTCGGACCATATACTTCGGAGGCTTTCAAATTCATCCTCAATTCGGACATGTTTAATTCGGTCCATGCTTGATTCGAAAACCTAGGACCGAATCCGGATTGCCATTTCGGATCTATCCGAATCCGGATAGGTGCTTGGTCCGAATTGGGATACCCGTTTCGGGTTTGGTCCGGATCCGGAAGATCCGAATCCGGATGATCCTAAACCAGATTTTTATATATTGATATTACAACTTAAAGAATGATTTGTGAAATTATCAGTTATCAGAATCAGATAAAATAAAGATTTTAACGACTAAAGAAATGATAATAATGATATGGTGTGATATGATAATTCTGGACAGGTTCAGTGAAATTCTGAACATTTAGACAAAGATTTTAAAAGATTTAAAGCGGGTCAGAGACGTGATTTGACAAAGAACAGAAAGACAAAATCCTGAGATAACTTAGGTGGCAGATTCATATATCTGTTTGACCAAGACCCCAAAACTGTGAGTTATAGATATTCAAATTGAACATGCAAAGATCCGTTTGAGATATATTGATGCTGTTACATTATTTGACATTCATTTATCAGCTGGATTGAGACCTGTGCACACCATGGATGGGTGTTGCCCAGTGAATCATGATAGCTAATTGCTTATCATTTCATATTGCATTTATTAGCGCTTCAGACTTTGCTTTATGATTCGTTGCTATCATGACTCCTAAGACTTATGCTTACTTCATTGATCAGACTTGATAAGATTTATTCAGCTTGACTAGCCCTATGGTCTATTGTTCTAGACCCGGCTATTCCACCAGTTCTCACGAACTTGGTAATGACCTCCGATGTTCGGCCATGTTGACCTACTGGTAGCTAGCCCAGTATGTGGCTGATCCCCACGATATAAGCGTGAGTGTGGTTTGAACATCATCCGATCTAGATACTATATCTCAATCATGATGAGGGCTGTAGCGGCAGCCAAGACTTATCACGCTTAGATTTATAACTCCGCTTGACACGCATGTTAATATTGAAAATCTATAAACTCACTAAGCTTTGCTTACAGATGTTGCTTTAATATTTTACAGGAAAAAGCAAAGGAAAGTCACCTGTCGGACCTAGTTCTTAGGTCTTACACGATCAAGACAGAAGTATCATAGACCTCTACTCAACGATCTCGTTTTGGTACTAATTGGATGATGATATTGTGGTGATCAGGGTAGATTTATTTTGATAATATGATGACATGAATTAGATTAGACTTGTGCCCTTTATAAGTTTAATTTAAAAATTGGTAATCTGTATTAAACTTAAATCTTAATAGCTTGTACTGTAATTTAATTTTCCGCATTATAATTACTCTATCTTAGTATGGTTGATATCGTATTGCATGAATTGGGACCTAGACTGGTGAGAACTGCCCCGTAAGGGGTGGTCTTCACAGGATGGTATCAGAGCACTAGTTTGAGTGAATCAAGTATTACGTAAGTATACTTGATCTCAAACTGAAGCAATACATATGTATCAATCATTTAGGTGGTTTGAACTGAGATAGGATGTACAGACTATTAGGATGGGAAAAAGGGTACATAGATCTAAGCCTATAAACTGATAGTTAATTGATTTTTAATTTTCAGTAGAAGATGTCAGGATCAGGATCAGGTGATATTCCCAACAATATGACCCAACAACAAATGTTTGAAATGATGCAACAATTTCTAGCCCAACACTCAGAACAACAAAACAAAATGATGCAAGAACAGTTTCGTGCCAGAGATGAGGCCGAAGCAAAAAGACGTGAAGAAAAGAAAAATAAGAGAAAAGAAAAGCAAGTCCAGACCAATGAATCTGATTCTGATAATTCAAATCCAGAAACCCAAATAGCTCAGCCAAAAGGCTGCAAATTCAAAGATTTTAAAGCGAGCGGTGCCCTGAACTTTGAGGGTACAGTGAATCCGATCCAGGCGATGGATTGGATTAGTCATACTGAAGAAATCTTCAGGATTTCTGATTGTCTAGATTCGAAGAAAGTAAGCTATGCGTCTGCACTATTTGTGGGAGCTGCTCGTGCCTGGTGGAAAACCCAGCGAAGTATCTATGGTGAGGAGGTGATTCAGACTTTAGAATGGGAGCAGTTTTTAGACATGTTCAATGCGAAATACTGCCCAGTTGACCAGCAAGATAAGATGGAAGTCCAATTAATGCAACTGACTCAGGGAACGAAGACTGTAGATGAATATGAACACGAATTTTCGAGATTATGTGGCTACTCTTCTTACCAAGTGGCAACAGAGGAAAGGAAAATGAATAGGTTCCGAGTAGGACTCAATCCTAGATACAGACATCCGATGAGCGCGATTAAATACAAGAGCTATCTGGAAATGGTAGAAGCAGCGAGACAGATTGAGCGAGGATACTTAGAATACGGCGATCAGCTATACGCTCCGTCTACCAATCCGATGAATCCGTCTCCTCCAAAGAAACAGCGATTTGGCAGATTCTTTAGGCCAAATAAGTCTCCGTCACAGTCTCAGCAATCCTATCAGCATAATTCACAACCGAAAGCCCAAGCGTATTCCCTCACGAACGAACCACGATTCTGCAGGCGATGCAGAAAGTCACACATGGGGTTGTGCAATCCAGAAGATGTCACTTGCTTCTCATGCAACATGATAGGTCATAGCAGCGAGGAATGTCCACAGCAGGGACGTGGATGTGCAAAGTGCGGGAAACGAGGGCATTTCATGTATCAGTGTAGAAGCGGGCCGCGATATCAGTCTCAATCATCTGCGGGAGGTTATTCGGGAAAAAGTTCTGCTGCAACGCCAACTGCCCGGACACGAGCTTTTCAAATCACTGCCGAGGAAGCCAAAGAAACGCCTGATATAGTTACGGGTATGTTTTTACTTAATTCGATTCCGGCACGTATACTATTTGATTCTGGCGCAAGTCGTTCTTTTATATCGACTTCTTTTGCATCAAGACTACATAAAGCTCCATCAAAACTTCCTGTGATTCTAGACATTGAGACAGCCAGTAACAACTTTGTTATGGCTGATTCCGTTTTTCGAAACTGCACTCTACTCGTCGATAACATTGTATTTAATCTCGATCTCATCCCGATTCCATTAAAAGAGTTCGACGTTATTATCGGCATGGATTGGCTAACGAAAAATGAAGCTACTATTGTCTGCAACCGCCGAATCATCCGAATCAAGACTACAGACGGCCGAGTGTTAGAGATTAAAGGCGAAAAGCGAAAAGGTGATCACTGCTTCATTTCCATTGAAAAAGCACATAAGTATCTATCTAAAGGTCGCGAATCTTATTTGTGCTATGCTTTATCCGAAACCAACCCTGAAAAGAAATCTCAGTCTGATATCCCGATAGTCTGCGAGTTCCCGGACGTCTTTCCTGAAGACATTTCTGGAGTGCCACCGGAACGTCAAGTCGAGTTTAGTATTGACTTGATTCCTGGTGTGGCTCCTATTGCAAAGGCTCCATACAGACTTGCACCTGCAGAAATGCAGGAAATGTCAAAGCAACTGCAAGAGCTGTTGGAGAAGGGGTTTATCCGACCGAGTTCTTCTCCGTGGGGTGCACCAGTTCTGTTTGTTAAAAAGAAAGACGGAACTTTTCGTATGTGCATCGACTACCGCGAGTTGAATAAGGTTACAATAAAGAATAAGTATCCTCTGCCCAGAATTGATGATCTGTTTGATCAGCTACAAGGAGCCAGCTATTTTTCGAAAATCGATCTTCGTTCTGGGTATCATCAATTAAAAGTCAGAGAAGAAGATGTTCCAAAGACAGCTTTCCGTACAAGATACGGTCATTACGAATTTCTCGTGATGCCGTTCGGCTTGACAAATGCACCAGCGGCATTCATGGATCTCATGAATCGCGTGTGCAGACCCATGTTGGATAAATCAGTTATCGTATTCATAGACGATATTCTGATTTACTCCAAAACGGAGGCTGATCATTCTATTCATCTGCGGCAATTGCTAGAGTTATTAAGAAGAGAAAGACTCTATGCAAAGTTTTCTAAGTGCGAATTCTGGCTCAGACAGGTATAATCTCTATTATATAAGTCTTGAGCTGTTTCCTTAACTATTCTATGATCCATTTCAGAATTTGAATTTCTATCTTGATTCTTATAGATCCAGTTCCTTGGCCATGTTGTTTCTGGCGAAGGAATTTCTGTTGACCCTTCAAAAGTCGAGGCTGTTCAGAAGTGGCAAACACCTCGTAATGCCTCAGAAATAAGAAGTTTCCTTGGATTGGCCGGTTATTATCGGCGATTCATAAAGGACTTCTCAAAGATTGCTGTACCGCTTACAATGCTAACACGAAAGAATACTCCTTTCGTTTGGACTGATAAACAGCAAGAGGCATTTGACATTCTGAAGCAAAAGCTTATTCAAGCGCCGATTCTAGCCTTGCCAGAAGGTAATGATGATTTCGTTGTCTACAGCGATGCCTCTGGTACTGGTTTAGGATGTGTTCTGATGCAAAGGGGAAAAGTAATTGCCTATGCTTCAAGGCAATTAAAAGATTACGAGAAAAGTGCACCAACTCATGATCTTGAGTTGGCTGCCGTCACCTTTGCTCTGAAAATTTGGCGTCACTATCTATATGGGACTCGGTGTCAGCTCTACACCGATCATAAGAGTCTCAAATACCTTTTCACTCAAAAAGATCTGAACATGAAACAGCGTCGATCCTTGGAACTCATCAAGGATTATGATTGCGAGATCTTATATCATCCCGGCAAAGCAAATGTTGTCGCGGATGCGTTGAGTAGAAAAGTATATCCAGAAAAGTGCTGCTATGCCCTAACTCCAGTTATATTCTCTTCTGATCTTATTGAAGACATCAGAGTTGCTCAAACTGAAGCAATGAAAGAAGAGAATATTGATTCCGAAAATCTTAAAGGGCAGTTACAATTACTATCTCTGAACCATTTGGGACTTTACTGTCTCCAGGGAAACCGAATCTGGGTTCCTAAATATGGTTCTATTCGTAGCACTCTTCTGTCCGAAGCTCATCAGTCCAAGTTATCTATTCATCCTGGCAGCTCAAAGATGTACTTTGATCTGAAAGCTGACTATTGGTGGCCAGGAATGAAGAAAGACATCGGTAAATTTGTTGAAAGCTGCAAAGTATGTCAGATGGTTAAGGCAGAACATCAGAAGCCCTTCGGAGATATGCAACCACTGCCAGTTCCTGAATGGAAGTGGGAGCATATAACCATGGACTTTGTCACAAAACTGCCAAAGACCAAGAGACAACACGACTCAATCTGGGTAGTCGTGGATCGATTAACGAAATCAGCACATTTTATTCCGATGAAAGAAACTTATTCTCTCGATAGATTGGCGCAGCTGTACATCACTGAAATTATTTCTCGTCACGGTGTGCCGAAGTCTATCGTTTCTGATCGTGATAGTCGCTTTACATCCAGATTCTGGCAGGCATTACAAGAAGGGATGGGTACTCGGATTTCTATGAGTACTGCTTATCATCCAAATGCAGATGGCCAAAGTGAGCGTACTATCTTAACTCTTGAAGATATGCTTCGTGCCTGCGTTCTTGATTTAGGTGGTAACTGGGATGACCACTTGCCGTTGGTCGAATTTTCATACAATAACAGTTATCATTCTACAATCAAGATGGCTCCTTTTGAAGCTCTATACGGAAGAAAGTGCAGAACTCCTACCTGTTGGCGTGAAACAGGCGAATCACCAATAGCAGGACCTGCCCTTCTACAGTTGACTCATGAAAAGATTCAACTCGTTAGAAGGAATATTCTTGAAGCTCAAAGCAGGCAGAAGTCATATTATGACAACCGGCACAGATCAATCAGTTTTGCAGTTAACGATTGGGTGATGCTGAAAGTATCCCCAATGAAGAATGTGGTACGATTCATTAAAAGAAACAAGCTAGCTCCGAGATTTATCGGACCATTCAAGAACATCGAAAAGATTGGAAATCAGTCCTATCGTCTTGATCTACCAGCAGACTTAGCTGGAATACATCCTGTATTCCATGTTAGTCATTTAAGAAAGAGTTTAGCTGACGAAAGAGAAGTACAGTTACCACACGTTAACCTGCAAATTGATGAAAAGCTTCGCGTGATTGAAGAGCCAGAACATATTCTGGACTCGAAGACCAAGAAGCTTAGAAATAAAGAGATACAGATGGTGCTCGTCCAGTGGAAACACCATAAAGGTTCGCATCAGTCTTGGGAATCCAGAGATGTAATGAAAGCTACTTATCCCAGTCTGTTCGAATCTAGCTAACTTCGGGGACGAAGTTTGTGCGTGGTGGAGCCCATTCTGTAACAACCTAGATTTTATCTATGTCTTTTATTTTGACTTGATCCAAATAAATGTAAATTTAGTTACATTATTAATTATGTAATGCTTGAATGTTAAGATAATAATATAATTTTTATTATATTATTGTTATTAAAATAAAATAAAATTATATAAAATAATAATTAGAATTAAAGAGATGTAAAATACAAAAGTTTAATGGGTTAAACTACAAATATATCTATAATACATATATAAACCATTTAATGGTCATTATTAACAATCAATAGAATTGATACACTCTCTCTCTAACTTCTCTCTAAACTCACGGCCAAATACACAAATCCATCAAGAATTTCATAATTTTGCAAACAAGATTGGGAAGTTAATCAAGGAGGAGTACTACAACAATTAATCAACATCAAACAACAAGAATTCAAGGTAATTTCTTGACTTAAATTCGAAATTTATATGAGTTTGGTTCGGTTCTTCTCAAAACCGAACCCACAAATTAAAACATAGAAATTCTTGGTTGCATGAAAGAAATTTTAGTAGATTATGATAAATCTAAATTATTAGATGTAATTGAAACAAAATTTATGGATTAGATCATTCAAATTAAATTAAATCGGAACTTTTTGAAGAGAACTTGTGTTTTTGACAAAAATGAACATTTTTGGATGATCTTGTTATAATTGTGACGTTTTTGATCAATAAAATTATATAAAATTACACAAATAATGTTAATACAACTATAAATGTAATTGCATGTTAAAATAATTAAGTTTTGTGAAGAAATCCGTATGAATATCACCAAGAACACCAAGAACATTTCTGGAAATTTATGAACCAGAAGGATCCGAATTCGGATATGCCCGAATTCAGATAAAGCACCATTTCGGTTCCTGAATTTCGGATCTAGTATCCTAATTTGGATGATCCTAATTTCGGACCATATACTTCGGAGGCTTTCAAATTCATCCTCAATTCGGACATGTTTAATTCGGTCCATGCTTGATTCGAAAACCTAGGACCGAATCCGGATTGCCATTTCGGATCTATCCGAATCCGGATAGGTGCTTGGTCCGAATTGGGATACCCGTTTCGGGTTTGGTCCGGATCCGGAAGATCCGAATCCGGATGATCCTAAACCAGATTTTTATATATTGATATTACAACTTAAAGAATGATTTGTGAAATTATCAGTTATCAGAATCAGATAAAATAAAGATTTTAACGACTAAAGAAATGATAATAATGATATGGTGTGATATGATAATTCTGGACAGGTTCAGTGAAATTCTGAACATTTAGACAAAGATTTTAAAAGATTTAAAGCGGGTCAGAGACGTGATTTGACAAAGAACAGAAAGACAAAATCCTGAGATAACTCAGGTGGCAGATTCATATATCTGTTTGACCAAGACCCCAAAACTGTGAGTTATAGATATTCAAATTGAACATGCAAAGATCCGTTTGAGATATATTGATGCTGTTACATTATTTGACATTCATTTATCAGCTGGATTGAGACCTGTGCACACCATGGATGGGTGTTGCCCAGTGAATCATGATAGCTAATTGCTTATCATTTCATATTGCATTTATTAGCGCTTCAGACTTTGCTTTATGATTCGTTGCTATCATGACTCCTAAGACTTATGCTTACTTCATTGATCAGACTTGATAAGATTTATTCAGCTTGACTAGCCCATATGGTCTATTGTTCTAGACCCGGCTATTCCACCAGTTCTCACGAACTTGGTAATGACCTCCGATGTTCGGCCATGTTGACCTACTGGTAGCTAGCCCAGTATGTGGCTGATCCCCACGATATAAGCGTGAGTGTGGTTTGAACATCATCCGATCTAGATACTATATCTCAATCATGATGAGGGCTGTAGCGGCAGCCAAGACTTATCACGCTTAGATTTATAACTCCGCTTGACACGCATGTTAATATTGAAAATCTATAAACTCACTAAGCTTTGCTTACAGATGTTGCTTTAATATTTTACAGGAAAAAGCAAAGGAAAGTCACCTGCCGGACCTAGTTCTTAGGTCTTACACGATCAAGACAGAAGTATCATAGACCTCTACTCAACGATCTCATTTTGGTACTAATTGGATGATGATAATGTGGTGATCTGGGTAGATTTATTTTGATAATATGATGACATGAATTAGATTAGACTTGTGCCCTTTATAAGTTTAATTTAAAATTGGTAATCTGTATTAAACTTAAACCCTAATAATTTGTACTGTAAATTTAATTTTCCGCATTATAATTACTCTATCTTAGTATGGTTGATATCGTATTGCATGAATTGGGACCTAGACTGGTGAGAACTGCCCCGTAAGGGGTGGTCTTCACACACTGGTTCTACCCGACATGTGTGTTCAGAGAAAAGTTTGTTTACTACTTTGAAAGTAGTTAATGGAAAAAAGATCTTCATGGGAAACTTTGATACGGTTGATGTCAAAGGTGAATGCGATGTGATCTTGAAGATGACATCCGGGAAAGATCTTAAGTTGACAAATGTTTTGTATGTACTGGAAATTCGAAAGAATGCGGTTTCCGGATGGCTTTTAAACAAGTTTGGATTTAAAATGGTTTTTGAATCGAATAAATTTGTTTTGACCAAGAATGGTCATTTTGTTGGAGAAGGTTGTGCTTTGAATGGAATGTTCAAAATAAATTTGATGATTTTGGAAAGCAATTTTTATAAAACGACTACAAATTCGGTTTATTTGACAGAGTCTTCTAACGTATGGCATGGTCGTCTTGGACATGTCAATTTTAATTCATTACGTCGTTTAATCAAGTTAAATTGCATTCCATCTTTTCATATTGATTCAAATTATAAATGCCAAACTTGTGTTGAAGCCAAACTTACAAGATCGTCTTTCCAATCGGTTGAAAAAATAACCGAACCACTTGATATGATTCACACGGATGTGTGTGATTTAAAATTCATTCCTACGAGAGGTGGTAATAAGTACTTCATCACGTTTATTGGTGATTGTACTAGATATTGCTATGTTTACTTGATGAAAAGTAAAGATGAAGCAATCGTTAAGTTTGTTTTATACAAACAAGAGGTTGAGAACCAACTCAACAAAAAGATTAAGGTTGTAAGAAGTGATCGAGGTGGTGAATATGTGTCACCGTTTGCGGATTTATGTGCTCAACATGGAATCCGACACGAATTCACCGCTCCTTACTCACCTCAACAAAATGGTATTGCGGAAAGAAAGAACCGAACCTTGAAAGAAATGGTGAATGCCATGTTAATTAGTTCGGGAATGAGCCAAGAAATGTGGGGGGAAGCTATCCTCTCGGCTACTTATCTTTTAAATAAGATACCCCGCAAGAAAATGGATAAAACACCGTATGAACTTTGGATGGGAAGAGAGCCATCCTATAAGTACTTACGAGTGTGGGGGTGCCTAGCAAAGGTTGTTGTACCGGCACCTAAGGCTCAAAAGATAGGATCTAAAACGGTTGATTGCATATTTATTGGTTATGCACATCACAGTAGTGCCTATCGATTTCTTGTGTATGAGTCTAAAAATCCAGAAATTCACAAGAATACCATCATGGAATCAAGGAATGCATCATTCTTTGAGAATATATTTCCTTGTTTACAAAAGGATCGTGCTAGTTCGTCTAAATCAAGTGACGAAAATGTCCAAGATGAGACATTAGGACAACCTGAAATATAGGACAACCTGAAAGAGAAGAGGTTGAGCCTAGAAGAAGTAAAAGGAAAAGGGTTGAAAAATCATATGGAGATGATTTTGTCACTTACATGGTTGAAAGTGAACCCAAAACTTATCGAGAAGCGGTAACTTCTTCTGAAGGACCTCAATGGAAAGAAGCCATCAAGAGTGAAATTGAGTCAATTTTACAAAATCATACTTGGGAACTAGTGGACCTTCCTGAAGGTTGTAAACCACTAGGTTACCGATGGCTTTTTAAGAGGAAAATGAAACCTGATGGTTCCATTGATAAATATAAAGCACGGTTGGTAATCAAAGGTTACAAACAAAAGGAGGGTGTTGATTACTTCGATACATATTCGCCGGTGACGCGAATAACATCCATTAGATTGGTGCTTGCGATTGCCGCAATAAGAAATCTAGAAGTGCACCAAATGGATGTGAAGACGGCTTTTCTAAACGGTGATTTAGAAGAGGAAATCTACATGGAGCAACCCGAGGGTTTTAGTGCTCCCGGATGTGGAAAGAAAGTTTGTAGGCTTGTTAAGTCATTATATGGCTTGAAGCAAGTTCCCAAACAATGGCATCAAAAGTTTGACCACGTCATGCTAGAATGTGGATTCAAAATTAATGAGTGCGACAAGTGTGTGTACACGAAAGATACAAAACATGAATATGTCATTCTTTGTTTATACGTAGACGATATGCTTATCGTTGGTAGTAACGAAAGAATGATTAACTCAACGAAAGAGATGTTGAAATCCAAATTTGACATGAAAGACATGGGTTTAGCGGAAGTGATTCTTGGTATTAAAATCACACGAACCCTAGATAGTCTTGTATTAAGTCAAACTCATTATGTGGATAAAATTCTTGAGAAATTTAGTAATGGTGATTCTAGTATAACTAGAACTCCAATTGACACTAGTCAACATCTATCGAAAAATATAGGTGAAAGTGTTAATCAACTAGAATACTCAAGAATTATAGGCAGTCTAATGTATCTAATGTCTTGTACCAGACCGGACATAGCATATGCTGTAAGCAGGCTAAGTAGGTACACGAGTAATCCGAGTCGGATTCATTGGAAAAGTGTGATACGAGTACTTCGGTATTTGAGATATACTCGAGAGTACGGACTGCGTTATGAGAGATATCCAGCTGTGATAGAAGGATACAGCGATGCGAATTGGATATCCGATATAAAAGATTCTAGATCTACAAGTGGATATGTATTTACACTTGGTGGTGCTGCTATTTCTTGGAAGTCTTCCAAGCAAACAGTGATAGCTAGATCTACGATGGAATCTGAATTCATCGCATTAGATAAATGTGGTGAAGAAGCCGAATGGTTACGTCAATTTATTGAAGACATACCAAAGTGGCCGAAACCCGTTTCAGCCGTTACTATACATTGTGATAGCCAATCAGCGATTGGTAGAGCGCATAGCATAATGTATAATGGTAAGTCAAGACATATTAGACGTCGGCATAATTCGATACGACAACTACTCTTAACAGGTGTTATTACTATTGACTATGAAAAGTCAAAAGATAACATTGCGGAACCGCTTACGAAAGGCATAAATAGAGAGTTAGTTTTAAAGTCGTCAAAAGGAATGAGACTAAAGCCCATGAATGAATAAATTCATACGAAGGAAAACCTTACCTTGTTGACTGGAGATCCCAAGATCTTGGTTCAAAAGGACAACCTATTTGTATGAATAAAGTGTGGTCACTATGGGGGGTTGAGGAAAAAAAAAACTCCTAGTCCATTCCTATATGATTTCTAGAAGAAAATCATTTTAGTGACAATGAGGTTAAACATTTTATAATGATTCGATCGAAATCATTTATGCTTTTAATGATTCGGGAGAAATCACCTATGTGAGAGAGAAGTGGGGTCGCTTCGAGTGGAATTGTAGGGGCACAATTCTTAGTAGCTCTCGCAGAACCAGGCTAGTGTTCCATGACCATAACGGACACGACTATGAGGAGTTAACCTTGTTAGGGAGATTCTTGTGTGAAGTGTATTGTCGTCTTCACAAATGGCAGCTCAGTTCAAAGACATCGAGTTCTACTGACGGTTAGAAGGCTAAGTGCATTTCATAAGGGAAGGTTCAAAGGTTTACACCTACCTATCCTATGCAAGATTTCAACCATTGAAAATTAATTGGAATTTTATGTGTCTTCGATCAATCTCATACATGTGGGGGATGATTGGAATGTGTTTTCAATCGATCTCTCATTCATGTGGGGGATTGTTGGAAAAAAGTGTAAATTTTTCAAAGGAAAAAGTATATTTTCCATGTTTTTGGACCAAATATAATTATATATAGTTGTGAGATATATAATTAATATTTTATGGGTGTGTATTCTCCTTGAAGAGAGGATTACAATGATATAAAGAACGTCCAAAACAGAGCTAAGATGAATGAGATATCAATGCTCAAAGATTGATGTTTGATGTGGGAAAATGCAAGTTAAAAGTGTGAAAACTTGTCCCACATAGGAAGATGGACCAAACCATGAGTGGTTTATAAGGAGGAGCCTTGACAAGCATGACAAGTTACTCAAAGACAAAATTTGTGTCTAAGCAATAGCAAATCATTAAACTTGTGTGTACTCGCATCTGCCTCGTACTTTGTATAAGGAATTTTTTTTTACGTGAGCCGCGTTCGTGTCTTGAACGAATCTAGACAATTTTAGAGCCGTTACAGAAATAGTTTAATGATAGAATTTTTATATTTAATTATTAATAAAAAATATTTTTTTATTACAATTAAATATAATTAATTTGTTGTTACAACTCATGGTTTAATGATAGAATTATTATATTTAATTATTAATAAAAAATGGTTTTTTATTATTATTACAATTGAATATAATTAATTTGTTGTTACAACTCATCTCCTATAAAAGGGATGGAGATGCAAACACCAAAACATACTTGATACACTTGCAAGATTTGAAAAGATATTTGAATATCTTGAAATTTTTTGCACTTTAACGGCGAGACGTTGCTGCTTCCAAGAACGAAGATCACTTAGAATTCACGTGTTTTTTCAGGCAAGTTGGTTACCTCCGGCAGTACACACTGCTTTGGCTGTTGTACCCTGGGAAACAGACTTCGAATCTGTTTTAAGGGAATCGTGTCTAACACGAGACTCAGCCTTCTTTTCCGTATTGTAATTTATTTTCAGTATCGTTATTTACTTTACTTGTAATTTTAATTTCCGTATTTTATTTAATTCCGTGTATTGTAATTTCATTTCTTAAATTGTAACTCGTAATACATTTCTTATATTTTATAATTGGTATCGGGCACAATATCCCTACAAAAACCAACTTTCTTTTCTATTTTCTCGATTAAGTCATTGAACTTTCTTTTTGATTTATTGTTTAGGTCATTGTACCGTTTACGGGTTAGTTATCTGCTAAACAAGTCAAATATATAGTTTTGAATAAGACTAAAATTGTCTAGGGACTTAAACACTCAAGAATAAAATATACTGACTTAATCAATAAATTAATGAAAGTTCGAAAGATTTTTTTAATACTAACCCTATAATCTAAAACGTACATAATGATAGTTACAAGTGTTATTGGAGAATGGGATCGAAAAAAGTAATGGAATGAACTCTCTCTCTAGTTATGGAGTTCAGAAAAAAACTGTATGTTTTACAAGTCAAAAACAAGCTAGCTAGATTGCGTTTCCTCGAGATTTTGGCTCTTCATTCATGGGTACACAGTATCTAAACGTACATAGTTCAATAGTTTTTTGCTGTCCAGATCCATGATTTGCAGTGATGGATATTAAAACTTAAGAATGAGTTGTCTAATATAATTGATTTATATAAATCATGTGTTACTTTGCATAATGTTCGGTGCTTATCACTACAAGAAAGAAGGGTTTTAGTGACGACTTTTGTCGCTAGTAGACATTTCGTCGCTAGTGTGTCACTGCTAAATCTTCGACACTAGATCTTATCTGTCGTTGCTAATACCTGTCGCCACTAATAATAAGCTATGTCGCTGCTAATGTCGTCTCCTCTAGTACCTTTCTTATTTAATTTTTATTTTTTAATAATTTTAATAAACCTGCTATTGTATAAAAATTTATAACCTGTTAAATATAATATGCTATTATATATGTATGTGCGTATAGAGGGAGTGAGGTTCAGTGGAGAACCAAGAGTTTATCATGGAACCTTGAGGAATCACAATGCATGTTATGCACAATTCTTCCGTGTGAATTTATTGAACCTAATCTACTCGTGTGATACACAATCCTTCCATATGATGCATAATCTATCGTGTGATGCACCGTGTATTTTTCTTAGGATGCATTATGGTTCTCCAAAGTTATCCGATGCATAGATGTTCTCCATTGAACCCACCCTATATATATGACTATATATATGACTGGGGTTCAATGGGGAACCAAAAGTTTATTGGAGATCATTGAAGAACCACAATACATGTGATGCACAATCCTCCGTGTGATGCACTATATATATATATATATATATATATATATATATATAGGGTTGGGTTCTGGTAAGAACCGTCATTACCGTGAGAACGTGAAAACCACTTAAAAATGCACAAATTTGTACATCAAATGCACAAATTTAAAAATTAAAAGTTTTCCTTACAACCATTATTAGTCTTAAATATTAATAAATATCATAATCTAACACTAAAATTACATTCATAAATTATAAACTAAATGCACAAATTTGAACATCAAATGCACAAATTTTCTTAAATGAACAATTCGTACATAAAATGGATAAATTATAGCATGAGATGCATAAATTTTTACATGACATGCATAAATATATCAAAAACATTTAATTTTAGTATCAAATGCACAATTTTATACATTGGATGCACAAAATTTAGAGTGATTCTCACGGTAATGAGGGGTTCTCAAGTGAACCCAATTATATATATATATATATATATATATATATATATATATATATATATATATATATATATATATATATATATATATATATATATATATATATATATAGACACACACACATACATATATATAGACAGGGGTGGATGTAATATAAAAATAGGGGTGTCACTCGACATCGATAAAATTTTAAATTACTGAGTTACGTATGTATCAAAAATTCGAGTGACACCTAGGATATTTTTTGAGTGACACCTACGAAAAATTTATGAAAATATTATCTAAATATCTAATATATATTTGTTGATTTCGTTACCCAAACTTATTAAAATATTACTGAGTTTAATCCTAAAAACTTAAAAGAAAAAACAGAAACCCAATAGAAATAAAAATGATAAGAGACAAGATTCAAGAATCAGCCCAAAAGATTAAAAAAAACGTGAAAAAAAACTAGCACAAACATTGTTGAAGACACCGGTCCAATTGGTTGAAAAAACCCTAATTGATATCATCGCTTCTCATCGGTTATGGAGGTACTTAAATATGTTGAAAACCCCCTGACCGTCTTTTTGGGACTTTGATGCATCAAAGTTATTAAGGTTGGCGCAGATGTATCCGAATGATTTTAGTTATGATGAAAATGTTAATCTTGTGCATAAACTTGAATACTATATTGAGAATGTGAAAGACGATCCAATATTTTCTAATTTGAATGGAATCCGCGAACTTGCTAAATTAATGGTGGAAACTATGGAAACATGCTTTGTATCATTTGGTTTATCAATTATTGAAGCTAATATGTGTTTTGTCGGTCGCAACTGCGACGGTTGAGAAATAGTATTGTATGATGTACTATTTTAATTATAAAACGCTTGGTATTTGTTAATTTTGTGTTGGCAACCCGTTTCGCTGACCCGATCCATATTAGAAAATATTTTGACAATATAAATTAAATTACCTCTAAAAAAGTGACACCGATAACAAAATATCTTGGATCCGCCCATGTATATAGACAATATCTTTTGTGAACATTTTATTCGTTGTGAAAATTGTGAACAACCATAAAATGACTTTGAATTTTATAAATCTTGTTGCAGATGTTATTGAACCCTTCAATTAACAAATGAAACTTGTTGGATGCTACAAATTTTGTTGAATCCTATGCATTTGTCAAATCTTATCAATCTTATTGAATTTTGTTACAAACACAGTTATGAACCGTTCGAATGTTATGAATATTGTTGCGGACACTTCCATGAACCTTTTGAATCTTATAAATCTTGTTAGAAACACTTGTGTGTGTGTGTGTGTGTATATATATATATATATATATATATATATATATATATATATATATATATATATATGTATGACTTACTTATATGTATTTTTTTATTTGTTCACAATGTTCACAACGTATAAAGTGTTCACAATGGATCTCATCCGTATATATGTATGTATGTATGTACGCACAGCACGAGAATGTACCACCTTTAAAAAAATCTGTCTTCTTTTTTTTTTCAACGTGTTTTAATTTAACATTATAAAGATGATATGTAAATTTCACGTACATTCACATCTTCTAACTCTTATAAATGGCGTGAACATACACTTACGTAAATTTGTATATAATTGAACAAATGTGATACATGATTTAATGCACTTAGAATGTATGAATGTGCTTGAAATTTATATATCATGTTTGTAGTGTTAATTAAAACATGTTAATGAATTTTTTTTTCAAAAATCCAAAAATCCAAAACTAGTATCATATGTAAACCAAGATCACTTTTGTTCTAAATCAAGCTCAAAGTTCATGTGTCATATGTTACAAGATCGAATGTGTGAGTCGCTCAATTGAAGAGGCCTTTAATTTATAATGGTAATTAATGTATTTTCATAGAAACTAGATGATATGATGTTAAACTTTTTAACATATTAATTAGGGATGTGTGGAATGACCGAAAAACCGAACCGAAACCAGAACCGAACCAGAACCGGAACCGATTGGAACCGATTTATAGTATTCGGTTCGGTTATCGGTTCTTATAATCTTCAATATTCGGTTCTCGGTTATTCGGTTATTGGTTCTGCGGGTATCGGTTTTATCGGTTATAGAACCGATTATTTGAAAAGCTCATAATATGCAAATTAAGAAATGATTTAAAAGCCCACAATGTGAAAACCAAAAAAATCATTTATTGGAACAATATTTTTAGGATGGTGAAACTACAAAATTTATATGAAAACATCATGATCGACACTTCTCTTATTATATTTTCATGTTTTTTTTGTTTATATCGTGTTATAATAGATAGAATTATATACATTTTTTAATTTTCGGTTCTAATCGGTTCCGTACCCGAAATACCCGTACCATAACCGAACCGGAACCGGAACCGCATTATAATTATTGGTTCGGTTATCGGTTCTTACAATCTTTAATATTCGGTTTCGGTTAAATCGGTTCCGGTTCGGTTCGGTCCGGTTCCGGAACCGTTTACATCCCTAATATTAATGTATATCTTTGTTTAGTTTTTTACACAAGACATTCCCATTAATGTGGGACCCATGCACTTAGAACCAATTGATGTTAAGAAATGAAGGAGCTTCTGAAATCTTATGATGGTAGTTCTCATAATTAAAGGTTTTTTGCAGCCTTGATATATATAATTGCATCATATGTGTTTCAAGTTTCTTTGCCTTTATGGAAAGAAAGGAATCAAATATGCATGGTAATGCCTGAGATTCTGGTGTCTCCATTAATTTATGTGTACGCATTAGTTTATACTTCTCACAGGGGGTGAAAATTACCTAAACACCCTTGCCATAGCTTCTCCATTTTGACTTTCATTGGGAGTGTTTGGTTTGTTGAAAGGTTTAAAAATAGGTATGAGTTTGATAAAAATAAGAGGAAAGAGGAAACTAACGAGTGTAGATGAATTTGAGTTTTTGGTAATCATTTCTAAATATTTGGTAATCATTTTTTAAACAAACAATATCAATGAAACCCAAACCTACGACAAATAACACACCCTTACATATGCTAATGTTAGAAACATAGAATCTGGTGCAAATGGACAAAATGAAGCTTAATTGAAATATTGAATACACGAACAAAATGATTCAAAGAAAGATCGATCGATGAGGTTAATTATGAAAATTTTTTTCACAGTTTTGTGTTCTTGTAATTTAATGTTATTTTTTTTTTGCAGATAAGTCCTCAACTTAATTTATTTTTTCTAGTTTTGTGAAATTTGACTATTAGAGTCCGGTTATAAATGATAAATGAGGTTTTTTAAAACCTGAAAAATCGGGTTCTAGCAGCCGCCAAATTAAATTTCACTAAACTAGAAAGAAAATTTTTTTTAACTTGAACACTTTTTTGGAAAAAAAAACATGAAGGGACGAAAACAAAAAAAAAAAAAACGTAAAACCATGTTGGTTTTTTCATAATAAACTCTAACGATAACAAACTAATGAAATACACGCGCGTTTGTAACTCCGCACACAAGTTTATTTAGACGGTATATTTATGAAATATATATCCTGGCATTCATGCATAAAAATAAAAATTAATAAACGTACATTATCGACAACTAAAAATAAACATCCCAATAAACGAAGATTAGAAACTATCGATTTCAAATATTTTGTACTCTAACTAATGACAACTTACGAAAAGTTAAGTTTAGCATTTTAAAAATGGGAAAATGACATCAAATAGCTCTGAACTTTCGACTTTGTACACATTTATGTAGTAAACTTTTTTTTGTGCACATTTGGTAGTCAAAGTTTCAAAATTGTTCTAATTTGGTGGTTGGCGTACCTTTTAACTGTTTGCTTCTGGTTTCGATGCCTACGTGGACAATTTTTTAATGACGTGGCTATCCGGTTTTATCTACGTGGCAACCCGTTTTTTAAAATCACCCGGGTTTATAACTGGGTTTTTTAAAAAAACGACGTTATAAACGCGGGTAACTTCTTAATTTCATACGGTGTTATAAACCAGGTGATTCTTAAAAAACAGGTTGCCAAGCAGATAAAATCGGGTGTAATATAAAAACAGGTAGCCACGTCATTAAAAAATTGTCCATGTAGGCATCGAAACCGGAAGCAACCAGTTAAAAGGTACGCCAACTACCAAATTGGAACAATTTTGAAACTTTGACTACCAAATGTGCACAAAAAAATTCACTACATAAATGTGTACAAAGTTGAAAGTTCAGAGCTATTTGATGTTATTTTCCCTTTTAAAAAACTCGACCTAAAACATATAAGAAATATAGTCAATAGCAGTGAACATCACTAATATCAGCGACAACAAGTGACCTGCGATAGAACCTCTTACTGCCGATAGTTCAATACCCCTAAAACACATTGGCCTCGACCCTTCTCCCCAGTCTATTTTTTGGGCCTTCCCTCGCTTTTCTCCTCTTGATGGGCCATGTGTCTCTTCTCTCCCTTCCTCCTATCGTTGCAGTACATCTCTCTCCGGCCGACTATCGTCCTGTTGCGTGCCACCAAGTCCCTCAATTTCACCCATTAACTACATCACATAATTTAGCAACGCCATGGATTTGTAGTGACACTAACAACCACTTTCACTACAAGAAAAGTGGACCTTTTTCGACGACAAAAGATATCGCTAAAAGTTGAAATGTCGTTACAAAAGACTTTCTGAGGTGACATGTCGTCGCAAAAGAGTCGTCGTCTTTGCCTCGTCGCTGAATACCTTTTGCCAGACATTTTGCATATTTTGTGATGACATTTTCAGCAATGTACTAACGGCACGTAATCACTTTTTGCAACGACATTGTCGTCGCAAATAGTGCACCTAAAATTATTCAAAAATAAAATAAAATGGCTATTGTGACAACCTTGTCGTCGCTAGTGACCTTTTGCGAGGACATCTTGACTTTTTGCGACATTTCGTCGCAAAATGTGAAAAAAATGCACAAGTTTCAGTTGTTTTTTTTTTTTTTTTTGCCCCCAAACGGTTTATTCTTGACCTTTTTTTAAACCTTTTTTTTCAATCTGCTTTCAACAAATTCAAAATTTCTTAAAATTCAACATTAATCAATACAAAAAATTTAGCAAATCAACATTTATAATTAAAAAAACATTACATTATCCATAGTTACATAAACTAATCATATTCATTGTTATCGTCCTCGAAGTCTTCGTGATAGCTAGGAACATCTATATTTGCGGCTCTTAATGCATTATATAAGAGTTCTTGCCGAGCCATTATTTTTACTTGCAATTTATTTTATTGAGCAACTAATTTATCAATTTCGGATTTTGAATATGTTTCTAGTCGTGCATGGGACTTTGAAGTCAATAAACTACGTGTTAATTTTCTCCCAATTCCGCGGTTATGGCCACGTCCTTCTCCCAAGACATGAGACAATATTTCTTCTTTGGTCATCGGGTTGTGACTTCCGACTTGACTATTCTGAAACTGCTCCATCTCGTGCTGTGTAGTTACAAAACTTTAATATTATTTCATACTAATCTCTAAAAATAAAAATTTGTATACAATTTCATACATTAAATAAAAAAATATTACTTACATATTGTCTTGTAACAATCTCATTGGCGAAAACGTTACTCCGTCGATGTATCGATCAAATTGGTCAGTAAGACAAGGAAATTGACCTGTCGTAATGTCATACTATAACACATTTAATGTATATGTAATTAAAAACAAATATATCAAGTATAGATTATAAAATGAGTAAATAATATAAGTATCAGCAAGTCTATATTAACATGTATATATTACCCAGTTTATGAAATTACTTAGAGGGTTGGGTATACTCCCCCCGCTTGGCGTCGGCTTCGGCCACGTAGGAAAGGGCCGGCGGCTACACCGTCCCGGTTAGTCGGCCCCGAGAAAAATCACCCCCTCCCCGGCCTCCTGAAGCCGAGCGGCCCTCTCCCCCTTTCTTTGTCATTTTCCTTTTCAATGGTCATTTGACCGTTTGCTTAATAATAAAAAAATAATTTAACCTAATTTTTTTATCCTATAAATATTTCACTCCTATACATTAAATCCTCACATCTTTCAATCTATACACTTTCAAATTTCTCTCTTTCAATCTAATTCTCATACACCTCTCAACTTTATATCTTACTATCATTCACAATTTTATTTTTATTGTGATGGAACCGTATACGTTTTCGTCGTCGTCATCATCATCTTCGGAGTCATCCGGAAGACGAATATCAACGTAATCAACAAGTCTTTGCAGCATTTTTAAATGTCAGCTCTGCGCAAATTAATCAACCTAGACGAAGAATTGTAATTCGGAGAGACCGAGTAGCTGCAAATGAACGTCTTTTGCGTAATTATTTTACTGAAAATCCTCCCTATGGAGATGATATTTTCAGAAGGAGATTCCGGATGCGCAAAAGACTATTCCTACGAATAGTTTACGATATGGAGCAACATTTTAAATTTTTTACCTTGCGATGAGATGCTCGAGGTAGAAGGGGATTTACTGCGTTACGCACATCTGCTATTCGGCAACTCACATATGGCATGGTGCCTGATTCGATTGACGACTCTCTATATATGTCTGAAAGAACTTCGCGTGAAAGCTTGTAAGAATTTTGTAAGGGAATTATTCAGCTATACGGACGAAAATATTTGTGTAGACCGACTGAATCTGATGTTCATCATTTGTACGCGTTCCATGAAGCAAAACATGGATTTCGTGGAATGCTTGGCAGCATCGACTGTACACATTGGGCATGGAGAAATTGCCCTACAGTATGGCGAGGTCAATACATGCGAGGCGATCACCAATATCCGACAATTATGTTGGAAGCGGTTGTATCACAAGATTTATGGATTTGGCATGCATTCTCTGGCGTCGCGGGTTCCAACAAAGACATCAATGTGGTTAATCAATTACCAATATTCAACGAAGTTTTAAATGGGATCGCACCGGTTGTTCCTTTTGTTATTAACGGAACACAATACAAACATGGATATACCCGCAGTGTGCGACTTTTGTGAAAGCTTTTTAGTGTCCAGCCGAGGACAAACGAAAAAGATTCAAGGTAGCACAAGATTCGGCAAGAAAAGACATTGAACGAGCTTTTGGTGTACTCAAAGCTCGTTTTACTATAATAAACAACCCCGCACAACCATGACACCCACATAAAATTAGACACATCATGTATGCTTGTGTCATATTACACAATATGATCTTAGAAGACGAAGGCTTCGCGATATGTTCATTTCAAGAAACCGAGCTTCCATCCAATCAACATTCCGCTTCCAATAAAGTATATCAAAATACGTTATTGGAAATTCGTAATCGGGAAACACACAATAACCTTCGATCAGATCTCGTGGAACATATTGCACTTGCTGACGGGGCCGTCGTTGTGACCCGCCGATTTAATCCTTAAATCCACTAATTAGCTAGAGAAGTAAGGGACGAATCCACAGGGAGTGTGGTCGTAATTAGGATTAGGTCATAAGCCTTATAAGTTAAGTTTATTGAAAGCATTTAAATTGTGAAATTGTGGATTTGAATGAGTTGTTTAGAGTAATGATTTGCTATTGCTTGTAACTAAAATTAAGAACGAAGTGACTAACTAAGAAGATAAACAATCAAAAGACGAATAACTGTTCACGGAATCACCACGACATAAGTATTACTCACTATAATTTCATGCGACGATCACATAGACATAATCAATTGCGCGACTAAAGTAATCAAATGTTTTTTAACCAATAACTCTCGGCATAGCGTATGCAACATTAATACTCGTCTTAATCCCTAAACTAGTGGATTCGGCACGAATAATAACACCACTATAAACTATCTTGCTTTTACCAATCGCAACACATAATCATAATCATAGCCAAATGTGTATCATTTGCATACACATAATAGATCTAGCTCAATACGAATACATCAAAACATAAGAAATTAAAGAAAAGTAAACTTAACCGTAGATCCTCCGCAAACGGCTAACGAGATTAGCCGCTCATCGTATGCTCGTCACAATCATAGATCTGAGCCATTGGGTAGCTTGCGAACCACCGTCTTCGTTCTCGTATCGTAGATCCACTCCGGCAGGGTTTCGGCACACTTGCACACACGTCGGGACTCTCTCCAAAGTTGCCCCTTCACTCCTATTTATAGGGAATCGAGATTAGGGTTTCCAGGGTTGAAAAACGCGTTTTGGCGATGAACCAGCGCAGGCCAGGCGCAGGCTTGCGCCCGGATGTGGCCAGGATTTGCTCTGAATTCTCTCGGATTGCTTTTTTCTATCATCTTGGCCCTGAAATACAAACTTGGAGTAATAATATGGATTTTACAAAGTATCGGTGCTTAAAATGATCATAATATGACTTACAAAACCATATAAATTATAGACTTATCACTTGCCCAAATACCAAATTTAGACGGCTAGTTTGTATTTTTTTTAATGTTCATTCGTAAGTTAGTTTTTATTTATTGTTATGTATTTTTTTATTTTAATTCCGTAATTTTTAATTTTTAGTTTATGTAATAGATTTTAAATATTTATGAAATTAATTATTTTAGTTTTAATTGTTTTTTAATTAAAATGAATTTATTTTAAAAAATTTAAAAAGATGGAAAGGTATAGAAAGATGAGTATTTCCAACTTAGAAATCTAGATAAAGGTGGGGAAAGGTAGAGAGAGAAAAGCTGACGTGGCGCTGAGGTGTACAGAAAGATGAGTTTGGGAAAGGTGGGTACACCCTCCACTCTTATGTCTATCGACATCATCAACTCATATTACCAAATTACCAATTACAACTATCACAACAAGCCTATATATTACCAAGTTTATGCAAATTATCAATTACATATTATTAAATATATATCACAACTATACAGTTATTGTTAGGCACAAAAAGGCCTCAGTCAAACCTGTTCTACATCTGAGGGGGAGATTTTATAATCAATCCTGTTGATGCATTTGAAGGTTGAATTTAAGGCCTGTTATATGCCTTATTGGAACCTGAAAATGATTTGCAATATCAGTCTAAAGCTGTTCTATATGTTGCATGTGTTGCAACTAAGACAGTTTGTCCAAGCTGCTCTGTCTGCTGAACAGGCTGGACATAAACTGTCTACGCTGCTCTACACTGTTGAGCAGCTCGGGCATTTTTAAAGTGTTCTGTTCTTTGTGAACAGAACATGTTCTTTGTGAACAGGCTAAACACTTTATGGAATTTGTTTCCAAGTCATCATGTATTGTTTTTGACTACAAGATCAGTTTACAAAGTCGAAGACAAAGTGGAAAACAGAACTGCTCAGCCTGCCCACGCTGTTCTGTAACATGAAGACAAAAGGATATTTGAAAAAGGGTGACAGACCTTTTTCTTATATCAAAATAGGCCTTTACAGGGAAGAAAGACACAAAGTTGACATTCCTAAATTAGTTAAAGGCAATGCAACAGTAGACAAAGTAAAAAGACAAAAGTTCTGCACATGGGAAGACAAGTCTGCTTTTCAGAAAAGTGCAGAAAAGGTTATGTTGTCTTTTCAAACAAGACTTCTCCTTTTTCATTCCGTCCAATGAAGATGTTTCTCTTAGATCCTCTGAGTGAGTATAAAAGGAAGCTTCTAAGGTCAGGAAAGAATGAGGTGAACGAAAGCTAAGTGCTTAAAACCATGAGTGACGTGCCAATTGTGATCTTCCATGCATGACGAAGTTTTCTTCTGTGTTTAAACCCGCATCTGTGTGTCTAAGTGTTTTACCAAGCTGTTCCATAAGTCTTGAAAACACACGTGAGTGCTTCTTAGTGAGTGTATCCATTGGTATACTAGTCGGTCTAGTCTTGACAGACGCATACTGTTGTATCTGTCCATTCTCAGCGTTGAAACTTATTCCGCATGAAAGCTTGTTTGTAATTAACGAATTGTTGATAATACATATCGAAAACATTGACGAAAAACGAGTGTGTAGTGTTTTAAATTGCTGTATCACCCCCCCCTTACAGCTTTAACTATCTACTCTTGGGAACCTCTCGGGGACCTACATGGTATCCGAGCAGTTTTCGAGGTTTATGTGTCATTCTAGATCTCTCATTCTCCAAAGTTTCCCTGGACAACAGTGCTGCAAATTCTTCTTACTATGCAATGCTCTATGGGCAAGCCCCAAAATTTAATCATCCAAAACTTCTCTGGTTGAAATTGCTCAGAATGATCTCTACTTCACGAGAATCTGGATGGTACGAACTGCCCAGAGATAGTGATGGAGTGTCCCTATGGCACACCTCTGTTACTTACTATAACTCCAGCGGTTGAAGGAGCTGCCCCTGAAATCAGTGACCTTTGAATGAAGCTAAAGCTTCAATGGTCTGATGGGAAGACAATAGACTTGGTTGGCTCGGATGCAAAGGCCAGACAACAACCTGGTCATTTCATCTCGCCTGATGATAGTGTTCAAGCAGGTGGATAAAATGAGGAGACAGCAACATGCGAGAATGTGGCGATACTTTGTGTACCGTCTATGATGACCCACAATCACATGGACACTAGGCATTGCAAACACAATCTTGTTAGACTAGTACATGAACTCTTCTTTGCTAAACCAAGGAGACTCTCACTGAAACCTTACACCACGGTTCACTGCTCTCGTTTGAATGATCTCAAAGCTGTTGGGATCCCCACGGACAGTCTTACCTGGGTGAATCACATTTTGGACATTTTACCTGAAGAGTGGAAAACTACTTCTCAAAAATCCTAAGGAACTCACCGGTACTATCGAAGTATGGATCTAGTCAATCTGTAATGATCCTTACTGATGTGAAACAGTCTAGGAAACAAAAGAAACGCCTTGGAAGGAAATGTCCAGAAGAGGTTCCTGCAGCCTTTGTGGCTAGTGTGAGAAGCCTGTAATAATCAGGTGAGTGATGTGTATTCATTCAACTGATCTAGCAGGATGAATTGAAAAGGAGGAGGGGTGTCAGACACGAAGAAAGATGCTGCAGATCTTGCCTGAACAATGATTGCTTGGCAAATTCATAGCCATGCTGTACACAGTTCAAACTTCAAACAGAAAAGGCTTTGGAACCGAATTATTGAATAAAGAGAATTATGCTGCAAGGAGGTTGTCAAATGGTGACTGGCCAAAACAGAAGTGCATTTGACAAATCCACAGCTGAGTGCTTCATAGTGTGGCCCGGCGGAAAACCTGGTCACAAGCTGCTGGACTGTGTGTTTTCATTTAATATCTGTTGGTCAGTCATCCAAACCCATACAAGGACTAACAAGGATGATGTTATCGGGTTAGATTCAGCCTTGATGGCCATGGCTAAGCTGGGGGAAATTGGAAAACTCTTGTGTCTTCCTCAATCGCGCAAAAGGGACTCCTGGCAGAGACATGTGACCTGGAGAGTAATCTGATTCATCTCTGATGAAGACAAAGATCATGCAATCGTCTGATGTCTCCAAACACTGATGCTCCCCATCTGACAAGCAGTTGCAAACATGGATATGTGCTGAAGCTGAAGCCTTCAGCAGCTTAGAGAACTGGAATCTCTACATATGATGTATAAGGTACAAAAATTTGTGGCTTACAGTTTGAAGAAAAAGTTAAATGTTTGAATATATGCTTGTTGAATCTCAGAAAGCTGTCTGTGCATAAGCATGGATGCTTTATTATCTAAATCTCTAAAACTTTAAAGCTGATCATACACTAGCATCCAGTATAACTGGACAGTTTCCATAAGTTGGAAAACTGAGCGTGATGATATATTATGACACTTCAACGCCATTTTATGGCATAGAAAGAGGAGAACCAGATATAAAGCATGCCCCAAGCTTCAAAAGCTAGTTGATCTCTTGCGTGCCAATCTGCCCAAAAAGTCAGCCATTGATAATTCAACAGATTCCGCTGCACAAATCCACCCATCTGGAGGGGACTCTTGACACAGCAGCTTCAATTGTGAGCAAGTAGTAATCTTGAAAGAAGATTTATTCCCCTCTTGGTGAACTTCCAAAACATTCATTCAAAATGTGACTGCGTAATAATCCAAAAAACCGGTTTGTCAGGCCTCAATAATACTGACCGCTTGTGTGAACTCAGCTCACAAGCTAATTTGGGAGTTTGTTCTCCAAAACAGCCTTCTCTGCTAAGTGCTTTGCTAGGCTCACCACAAAGCAAAGAAAGGAAAACATGTTCAACTGAAGCTGTGGATGCTCTAAACCTGTGACAAAAACAGGTTCTGCAGTCCAAAGCTGTTGGTAAAAGCCGTTAATCCTTTTGTGCTAAACACTTTGAAATAAGTTTCGAAATAAGTAAGGGCACAACTGGCCTGTATTCAAACAATGGTTAAGTCTCATGTTGCCAAAACAACACTGCTGTGATTTCAAATAAGTTTTCTAGACTCATAGTATGGTCTAAAATTGGTTTAAAATGAAAATAAGTTTTTCCAAAACCAAACATCAGTGAGTAGCTGATAGGCAGCATAAATTTTCCTTATATTTTCAGGCCAATGGCTAAATCACAATCCCGTAGGGGCAAAGCAAAACCATTAGCTACAAACTGAGAAATAATGGGAATCGTTTCCCAAACCTGTGGAAGCTCATAAAAGCCATCAAGCTTCCTGTTTGACACTGCCTCCAAGATCTAGAGGAAAGCTAAAGAAGAGACAGTCCAAAGCTTGTTGGTGGGTGTACCCTTGTTTGGCTACTGAACTCTCCACATCCCGCGTTGTTGATTC
>JAANYP010000249.1:0-127500 GCA_020465985.1 Centrapalus pauciflorus
CATGTTCTGTACTTAGTCATTTGTCTGAAAAACTTGAACAGCTTGAGCATACAACAGGCTGAACAAAAACAGTTTAACCTGTTTATTCGTCCAGCCTGCTCTGATGGTTCAGTCTTCAACCTGTTCACTTCTTCACACTGTAACCTGTTCATCTATTTGAACTCAACCTGTTCTCACAAAGGAGAGCAGGCTGAAGGAACAGTTTGAAGGAAGAACAGCTTGAAGACTGAGAACCTTGTTGACCCTGATCAACACAGGTTTGACCATCAGCGTAGACCAACAGTTTAATTACCTTTCTTCATAATTAAGTTTCTTAAATTGTGTTTTATTTAACTTAATTACTGCGGATAATGTATGTTACGTGTGTTAGTGATCAAAAAGGTCAAGTGGTCTGACAATGTTTCTGACATGGACAACCGTTCCGTTTTCCGTTAACAAACATTTCAAATCAAACCGCCCAAATCTTTTCTCTCTCATACACACGACCATTCAAAATCCTATAAATACCAACATACTGTTTCATCTTCGTCTTCCTCATCATTCCCAGAAATTCTCAAAAACCCTAAAATCGACTAAGTGTCTTTTGCTTCCTCAAACCTTCAAATTTCCCAAATGGCTCACAGACCCAATCCCTTTCTGCCAGTTTTCGTTGGTGAGGATGTTGTTAAACATCCTTCTGTCACCACGATGCTGACCCTGAAACCCACCAACTACATAGCAAACCTCACAATCCCCAAAAACTATGTGGGGAAGGGTTACGATCAAATGGTGGAATTTCTGCAAGTTCATCCGTTGAACTATGCCCTGACTGCATCTCCTGGTGTCCTGTACCAGGAGATGGTATACGAGTTCTGGTATACCTGCTCCTACAATCCAAACACTAAGGTTATCAGAGGTACTATTCTCAATGGGACTCAAACCATTGAGATTACAGTCGATCTTTTGAGGGAAGTTCTTCATCTTCCAGTGGCTGAGAACTATGATCTCCCTCAGCTTGAAAATGAGCAAATGGGCAATCTGCTACGCTTCTGTGGTGTGGCAGAACCCAAGGTTGGAGCTACTTTGTACAGGAAGGAGTTATCACCTACTTACAACTTCTTATTTGCCTCTGTGGCAATGTCGTTCAGCAGCAAGGTTGGTTCCTTTGACCAACTTAGTAGAGATGAAGTGCCGATAGTCCTTCAGCTGGTGGATGGGACTACACTTGACATGGCCAAATGGATCTTCTTGAACATGAGAAACCTGGTACAACAAGAGACAAGACCAGAAGCTGTCAGATATCCCAGGTTCCTGAGTCTCATCTTCTGCCATGTCTGTGGTGAGCATCTATATCACTCTCAACCCCTACTTAAAACTGCTGCATTCCCTGTGATAGGGAATAGGGTGTTTCATACTCCTGTACTGGAAAATGAGCCTCCTCTCTCAACACCAATAAGGAGGCTGTTGGGTTTAGTGGAAGGACCCTCTGCTGTGAGGGTGGATCCAGTCACTGCTGCTCCCGGTGGAAAATCCAAAGCCAGGTCTAAGTTGGTAAAAAGGACCTTGGCAGCTGAAGCTGGGCCTGCTAAAAAGAAGGCCAAAACAGCTCAAGCTGAGTCTGCTCCCTTAGCCTCTGTGGCTGAGGAAGAGCAGATTCCTCACCCTGGCTCATTTGTTGAGCCTGAAGCCTTTGTGGCTGGTTCCTCTGTGGCACAAGAGACTATGGAACAGTCCAGCCCCACTGTTCCTGACCCAGTCTCCCATCCAGTCCAAACAGATCCCCTCTCCTCTCCACAATCACCCACTTCATCCATCCGTTATCAAAGAAAATCATTAGCCAAAAAGAAACCAGCCCAGAAAACAGTCTCCTCTGTTCCCTCTCAACAGGGTTCAGTTGTAAAAGAAGCAACCCAAGCTGCCTCTCCTATTTTGGGAGAAGGTTCAGCTCCTTTGGAGCCTGCTTCACTCCAGCCTGAGTCACCCTTGAGTCAGCCTAGACCCTCTGGTTCCTCCCAACAGGAACCAGTTGTACAAATGGAGATACCCACATCAACTATCCCAGCCTCCCAACAGGCTGAGGATATTGAAAGACAGGAGCCCTCTCCACTCCACACTGAGTCCACACTGTCCCCCACTCATATCTCCTCACACCCTGAGTCTGCACGAGGTGCCCACGCTGCTGATATAGACCAATCAGCAGCTCAGCCTCAAACTTCTGTTCCCCATGATTCAGCTGTTCAACACCAAACAGCTGCTGAGGGACCACTATCCAAGGCTGATGAACCTCAGGGATCATACCATCCCTCTGGTGAGGCTGCTCCCTCAATGCACATTCCATCAGCAGGTTTCACCACTGCTGATGTTGAAATGCATATCCCATCTCCCCATGATGAGGTGCCTTTAGACCAAGGCACTGCAGAGGGAACCACCACTGGTCTTCATGAGGGTGCTGCAACACAAGCAGCATCTGAGAGGCCCCAAACATTATCCCCTTCTCCTAATGATGCAGCTACTGCCGCTGCTGAAGGACCCCTTGATCCCTCTAACCTGGGCCACCTTACTTTTGCCCAGGCTATGGAACTATTGTCCAACGTTTCTCTTCCTTCTCCCTCTCATCCTCAAACACCAGCCTCATCATCATCTTCTCCATCTACTCACTCCAAACAGTCCACCCATACACCACCATCTCCCAAGACCTGCCTTTGAAGGATCAGCTTTCATTGCTGACCAACAAAGTTGGTTCTTTGGAACATACCATGCACTCCCTACCATCCATAATCTCAGACTCTGTGTCTGAGCAGCTCAAAGGATTCTTTGATACGTTTAAAGAATCCTTCCCAGTTACTCCACAAGCTGACCACTCTCCACAGCTGCTTGCACTCACTGCACAGCTGCAAAATGTAACCAACTCTCTTTCCTCTATCCTCTCCTCACAACAGGACTCTGTGTCCTCTATGACAGCTATTTCTCAACAGCTGTCCTCTCTCCTCACTTCCTGTAATACTACCATTCCTTCCACATTGGCCAGCCTGAACACTCTTATAGGTTCTCTATCAAATTCTGTGTCCTCAAACCTTGCTGATGTGCAAGATTCTCTTGAACTTCATCTTGCACAGCTCCAAAGTTTGTTGTTCACAGCTTCTGATAGAGACAACATTGTTAAGCTGACCACTTTTGCTGATTCCCATTCTTCTTCTCTTCAAAACTGTCTTTCCCAGCTTGGTGAGGTGAAGGACAACTTGGCTTACTTAGTGAACAGCCTTGTTGGTCCTAAACCTCCCAAACCTGCTGGCAAGCCTGCTGACTTTGTGTCTTCAGGCAGACCAGGGGTTGAAGTCGCTGCATCATCTCCTTCAAAGGGGGAGAAATCATCTGCCTCGAAGACTAAGTCTAAGGGGGAGAAGATTCCTTCTCCTAAGGAGATACCAGTGTCTGCAACCCAAACTGATCAACCAGCAGAAACAGGTGCAGCTGAAGGTGCTTCCCAAGCTGCTATGCCTACTCAGGCTGACTCTCCAAACCCTGCTCAGTCTAAGGGGGAGGAAGTCATTCCTGAGGACAGGCCTAGCAGCAAAAGGAGGCACCTTATTCTTTCAGAGGAAAAAGAAGAAGAAGAAGAAGAAGAAAGTATTCCTGAAGCTGCTGTCCCTAAAGCAGCAGCTAAAGGAAAAGAAAAGGCAGCGGTGGATCCTATTGAGCAGAAACAGGCAGAAACTCAGTTTCACAAAGCCAGAGCCAAAGAGATGGGCCTCCCTATGCACAAATACTTTGAGTTTAGGGAAGAACAACTTAAGGCTCTGGAAGAGTTAAGAAAAGAAGAACAATCTGCCAAAGCTGCTAAGTCTCTTGCCCTCCAAGAAGCAAAGAAAATAAAAATGTCTACCTTGGAGGTGCAAAAGAAAATAATGGAAGCTGCCAAGCAATCAGCAGGAGAAAAAGGGAAGGAAGTGGAAAAAGGTACTCAGGTCTCAGTGACCAAATCAACAGTACCTTCTGCCAGAGCCAAATTCCATTTTGACAACTTGGCCAAAAAGAAATTTCATGATGTTGCTACTAGAAGGCTGGCCAAGGAAGGAATTGTCAAAGCTGTTCCCATATCAAGAAAAGGCACTCAGTGGAAACTTCAGATCACAAGGATGGGTGCAACAGGCCCTGAATTGGAATCATATGATCACGCTGATGTGGCTCAAATGGGTTACAGGGAATGGGTGGAACTGGCAGTTGCCCTGAGCCAGTCTAAGTCAGAAACGGCTAAGACTATCAGGGCATACATAAAGAAGCTGATGGAGAGAGTGAGTGAGTTGGGCCTGATCCCTAAAGAAGTCAAAGAGGGTGTCTCTGTGACATCCCCTAAAATCAAGGCCAGAAGGAAAAAGAGAGATTCAGAGCTGGAAGAACTCCTTATGATGATTGAACAAGGAGATTATGCTGTGGAAATTAAAGGAGTTGACCACAGCCTGCCTGAAGGAGTTGAATTTGAAGATGGCAAAGTAATTGAAGAGCCTGAGTTAGGGGCATTTTTTGTGGATCCCTTATCTCAGAAGAAATGTTTTCAAAGAGCTTCTGACCTACACAAAGTTGGTCTTAAGCAGCTTGCAGCCTTCAGAATTGCCACCTCCTTCAGTCAGTCCAGCAAATGGAGAGCAGCTGTCTGGGAAGAGCTGAAAGGATTTTATGACAGAGGTGAGCTCCAAAGTTCTAACTTTATGTTTCTTACAGCTGAACTTGAAGAACATGAAGAAACAAGGGAAGAACTTTTAAAAAGATTCAAAGAAGGGATGCCACCCCCTGTCGAATGAAGTCCACCTGCCATCTGGGTAGGTGAAGAATGGAAGCTGTCCATTAGTTGGACAGGCTTGCCATTATCTGCTCCCGTCTCAAACAGTCCAAATCTTGTACATTAGTTGTACACTCTGTACATTAGTTGTACACTCTGTACATTAGTTGTACACAATTACATTAGTTGTAATTTTTTTATTTTTTACATTAGTTGTAAAATACATTAGCACATTAGTTGTACTTTTGTAAGAACATATGTTGTTCAAGTATAGTCAAGAATCAGTGTATATATAAACTGATCTTTTACTTTACTGTAATGTTGTAATTTTATTTTCAGCAAATGTACTGTAAAAATATATAGTGATTTTTGACAAGACCAGCTTGAACTGGTTATTGCAAATAGGGGGAGATTGTTAGGCACAAAAAGGCCTCAGTCAAACCTGTTCTATATCTGAGGGGGAGATTTTATAATCAAACCTGTTGATACATTTGAAGGTTGAATTTAAGGCCTGTTATATGCCTTATTGAAACCTGAAAATGATTTGCAATATCAGTCTAAAGCTGTTCTATACGTTGCATGTGTTGCAACCAAGACAGTTTGTCCAAGCTGATCAGTCTGCTGATCAGGCTGGACATAAACTGTCTACGCTGCTCTACACTGTTGAGCAGCTTGGGCATTTTTAAAGTGTTCTGTTCTTTGTGAACAGAACCTGTTCTTTGTGAACAGGCTAAACACTTTATGGAATTTGTTTCCAAGTCATCATGTATTGTTTTTAACTACCAGATCAGTTTACACAGTTGAAGACAAAGTGGAAAGCAGAACCGCTCAGCCTGCCCAAGCTGTTCTGTTACATGAAGACAAACGGATATTTGAAAAAGGGTGACAGACCTTTTTCTTATATCAAAATAGGCCTTTACAAGGAAGAAAGACGCAAAGTTGACATTCCTAAAATGGTTAAAGGCAATGCAACAGTAGAAAGTAAAAAGACAAAAGTTCTGCACAAGAGAAGGCAAGTCTGCTTTTCAGAAAAGTGCAGAAAAGTTATATTGTCTTTTCAAACAAGACTTCTCCTTTTTCATTCTGCCCAATGAAGATGTTTCTCTTAGATCCTCTAAGTGAGTATAAAAGGAAGCTTCTAAGGTCAGAAAGAATGTGAAGAAAGCTAAGTGCTTAAACCAAGAGTGAACGTGCAAGTGTGATATTCATGCATGCAAATCTTCTGTAAACAAGCTACTGTGTGTCTAAGCTGTTTACCTAAGCTGTTCCTTAAAGTCTTGTAAAATACAGTGAGTGCATCTTAGTGAGTGTGTTCATTGTAATCTAGTTTGAGTGTGTCTTAGACTAGAAACCATACTGTTGTATTCTGTCATCTCAGCTTGAACAATTCCGCAGTCAAGCTTGTTTGTAATTAACATTTGTTGATAATACATACAAACATTGAGAAAAAGAGTGTGTAGTTTTTAAATACTGTATTCACCCCCCCTCTACAGTTTATTACTATATTCTTTGGGAACCTTTCGGGACCTACAACCTTATTTGACTTTCTCGCAAAAATATTCTGTTAGTTTAGGTTGTAAATTTTTAAAAGTATTTTTGAGTAGCTTAAGTTTAAATTTTATTCAAACTTTATTTTACTTTATTTTATTTTTTATTTTATTTTACTTTATTTTATTCTAAGTAGGAAAAAAGTCAAAGTTACTATGATGCATTTTTGGTTGAATAAACAAACATTGTGTGAAAATCTATTGTTTGGTATAAATAAATTTGCAAGGTTTGTAAAATTCCGTTACTCGAAAAAGTTGAATTTTATTCAAGAATTTTCAAAATTTTCAAATAAATTCGAATCTAAGACATATTCGAATTATCCTTCAAATTTGTCAGTATCTTCGAATTTATGTCAAGTTTGAAGGAGGTTGGTATAAAAAGGTCAACAGTGAATCATTTAATTCACCTACATTCGATTTTATACCTTCGAACTTCTGTTCGGCGATTTCGAACTTACTTATTCGAACTTGTCGTTTCGATTCTATTCCTATTCCTCGAACTTTTTTCTCACTTTTCTCGAATCTAATCACATCATTAGGTATAGTGAACTCTATTATACAAAGATTGAGTGGTTTAGAACTCTTTTACCGCAAAAAAATCGAGTTTATTTGAAAGTTTTTGGGTTTAAACTATGTGATTGAAAATCACAAGTTTTTACCTGTGAAACTTCAAATAAAACACATTAAACTTCGATTAGAACCCAATGGGACTAGACTATACTATTTGTTAAGTCCAATGAGGTTAAAATCTTGGAGTTTTGTTTGAATATGACCGACTTCGAACATGTTCAACATGTTCGAACTTGTCAGAAAGTTCGAATTTGTTAAAATATCTACAAATTCGAAGTCAGTCAAATTCGAACATAACCTTCGAATTTAATTTAAATTCAAATGCCTTTATACATTAAATTCTAACTTGTAGAAATTCGAATGTGTTGGATTTCGAACTTATGTATGTTCGAAATTATGCAAATTCGAAATAAACAAGTTTCCTTTTATTTTTTTATTTCTAATAATGGTTGTTGTTTTTATATGCAGATATGGGTGATCGGGCATTCTTCAATAAGCATAACATGGGTATGTCAGTAGACAGAGAGCTGCCTGAAGCTCAACCATATCGTCATATGGTTGAATTTTTGACGCAATCGAGAGTGGCCTACGCGTTAACTCATAATCTGCAGATTATTCTGCCATACGTACGTCAATTTTGGGAGCATCTATAGCTAGATTGCTCAGTGGCGCCTACAGACTTGCGTACCAGAGTTGGGGGGCAGCCGATAGTATTTTCCGCCGATATGTTACGGCAAATCCTTCAGATAGGATCAGAAGACCAGAGGCAGGGCCTTTTGATTTTCCACTTCATATAAGGCAAGCGGCCTTTTTGCGGATGGGATACGCCCAAGATATCACCAAACCCTCGTATGTGAAGAGTGGCTTAATTGGGCAATGGCGTTTCTTGGTGCATGTGTTTATGGTCTGTTTTGCGCTGAAAAAGGCCGGATTTGATTACATTGTGTCCAAGATGCAGTCGGTGGTGATAGCCTTGGTGTATAATAAGCGCTTCAGTTTTTCAGAGATGTTGAATTGATCTTTTCAAGAATTGAATTTGGTATAAATGGATTTTGAGAATAATTAGTATTTTCAGATAAATCCTTTTCAGAATAAGTCTGAATATACTCTTCTGAAATTCAAGAATTGTGATAACTATCATTTAATTTGTTATAATCTATGGTATTTTGCATTGTCAGGATCAAAATCAACTAAGATTAACTGGTTTCAATAGATCAGAGATTAAACCAATAACCTTGTTTTTAATCAAAGTCTAATTAAGAAGTTTGCGGAATAACACTTAACTGTTTTAAGAAAACTTTCAGAACAATAAAGAACAGATATTCAAATAAAATTAACCAATATAAAAACCTTTATATTGCAAAAATCTCTTATTACAGTCACCTCTAATCTGTTTTATTAGACGAAGAACACTAATTATTCTTAGGGTTTTACAACCTTAGAGGCTTGAGAAACTTATCAGAAAGTAATTACAATGAAGCACCACGATTACAAGATTTGCATGTACACACTTACAATAGAAAGACCTAGTCTATCTATATATATAGCCTTTTGAATTGTTTCCTTGACGAATTCTGATTTCTCTGGAAGTAGATATGCTTGGAAGATCTTCAAATCATGAAATATATATCACTTCCTGAATTTCAGCACTTTCTGTTATCAATCTATTAAGCAGCTTGAACTTTTATCTCTGGCAGCTTGAACTATTGAACTGGCAGTTTGAGTTTGTTGAACAGGCAGCTTGAACATTGTAATTACACAGAATTACTACTAACAGCTTGAGAAATCTAACTAACAGCTTGACATACTTAGATTATTTCCCAACAATCTCCCCCTAACTTAAATTCTTTACACAAGACTTTAAGTTTCTATACAAATAAGGAAATAAAACAAGGGCTAATGACCAAAAATAGTAACATCGTTTGTCATTTTTTTCATTAATAGCAACATTATTATTTTTTTTATCATTAATAACAATAACTTTTGTTTTTTTAATCAATATTAGCAACTTTTAACCCAACTAACAGGAAACTAACTGAGTTTCCAGTTAACTTAGCTGACATGGATTTTTTTTGCTGAGTTGGACACCCACGTGTATAACCAGATGTACCAGGTTATCCACTCAGCTTCCGGATGTGCCACCATCGCCGCTCGAACCGCCGGAATCTTGGCCCAGCATGAGGGCATATTGGGGTCGAGTAAGACGTTGTTGTAAAAGATATCGTAACCATTGATTCGACAATAATCTACTTTATTCCAGTAAAATCTTAAGAAGAAATGGTCTCCGGTGGGGCTTTTGCATGGGGTTGATCGTAATCCAGTGACGATAAAGACTCGCTTTAACGACCTGGGATCGAATGAATGGTGAAATTTAAGTCAGGTTCGTCTTTTTCGGTCCCAATTATTGATGGGTTTGTCGAGGGTGTAGCCGAAGCTTGAGTCGTCTTAGAAGGTTGAGACGGGTCGGTCGTATTTGAGGTTGGAGGCCGGGTCGGGTTGGTTGTTACAGTTTCAGGAATTTTGTTTGGATAGAGAGAAAATGGGGATTGAGTCGAGAGTGGAGAAGAATAGGGCCCAAACAAGTAATATTGCAGACACATCTCCGGCAAGAAAGACGGAGGGTCGGTCAAGAATGCGAATCGTCGGCTTTTGCTAGCCGGTGGGGGAGAATGCCACCATGGAGGATCCCAAAATTTTAACCTGGTACATCTAGTTTTACACGTGGGTGTCCAACTCAGCAAAAAAAAAATCATGTCAGTTAAGTTAACTGGAAACTCAGTTAGTTTCCAGTTAGTTAGGTTAAAAGTTGCTAATATTGATAAAAAAAAAAATAAAAGTTATTGTTATTAATGATAAAATAATAATAATGTTGCTACTGATGAAAAAAATGACAAAAGATGTTACTATTTTTGGTCATTAGCCCATAAAACAAAGTAAAATTGTTATATACAAACTAAGGCATCCAAAAACTTACAACTGTGAAAGTTTCTGCCTTATAGCCTTTACGAATTCTCTCTTTAACTCCACTTTATCACATTCAATCTTCATAGAGCTCATCTGGAGTAGCCATGCTTTTGGCAAATTAAGAAATTCAAAATTGTAGAATCTGCTGCATCTGTCTGCAAGCTTGAGTCTATATGTCATTGATTTGGCATATAAATCAACCTGTACAATCTTCATTTCCTTGGCAGCTTCTATATCCACTCTGGTGGATTCTGGATCAAAAATGCTTCTGAGATCTTTCAAATTTACTGAATCCATACAGTTGGTGACCTAGAGTGACTGACAGATCCAATATTATGCATTTGTGTCAGCTTATCTCTAGTCAATCTCTGAACCAGTTGGATTGGTCTCTTGTATTCTTCCTCTGGATCAGCTTCTCTTTTGATTACAAAATGATATACTAAGTCAATGGCATCCATTGACTTAGCATACCAGTAAGTAATTGGAGGCTTGGAGAAGTCATGCTGATCCAGAACCTTTTCAATTTCCATAGCCCTTTTGCAGTTGTTGGTCAAACAGCACTCTCATTAACAGATCAAACTTAGCTTGTTGGATGGGTTCAGATTGAGGAGCATCAGCAATAGTTTGATCTGGTTCTTGTGTAACTTGGACTTGTTGGGAGGCTGTAGAGACCCTTTCTTTTTCTTTTTCTTTTTCATATAGAGCCTAAAGCTTTTCAGTTGACCAGGATTGAGCAATAACCTTCGATATACCAGCTGTTGCAGATAAATTTATCAAAAATCTTCTGTGTTCTGCCTTTGAAGGCCCTGTTGGCCTTTTCCTCTTCTTCTGGTTATCTTTGACCACAAACCCTCTTAGGTAGTCGCCTAAGGTTTCATCATCTCCCATTGGTTCATGGGTTTGCTGGTCTAGAATCTGGTCTTGTTCTTCTGCCAATCTTCTGTCCAGTTCAGCATCATGGGCAACTTGGGCTTCTTTTGAAACAAATTTGATCTTTGGAGACTCAATCAAAATGCCCTTTCCCTTATCTGTGGAGGATGATACTGTGGCTTGGAGTGCTGAGGAAGGAGCTTGAGAAACTTCTCTGATGCACACTCCACTTGTCTTGATGGGAACAGCTTGAGCTTCTAGACTAACAGCTTGAGAAACTGTTGGGACTGTTAGCCTAGAAACTGAAGTTGTTGTTGGAGCAGTTAAAGCTGTTTAGACTGGAATAGGGATCTCCTGATTCTCCCCCTTTTAGGATGCATTGGTTTGAGTAGAGGGACCAAAAACCTTTGCAAGCAGGGATCGAACCATCTTCTCGAGCTGGATGATCTTGTTACCACACAAAGTGAACCCAATGTGAAACTGGTCAAGTCTCTGTTGTTGGGCTACGCTGAGTTGTTGCAGAGCTGTGATTTGGGAACCCTATTCAGCAATAATGGACTTGTAATGTTCCAAAATGGCTACAACAGGTTTCAGCTGTTGATCCGTCAATGCCATAAGTTGCAGACTAGCCTCAAGATCTTCAAATGATAGTGGGATTTGAGATCTATCACTAGCATGAATTCCAGAAGTAAAAACATCTGGGCCCCTTTGTTCTTGATACTGGGGACTTCCAGAAGGTTCTTGCACACCCTCTGTTGTCATTGGTGTGGTCTTAGTGATATTGGTACTGTCCTGTGCCCCTTGTGCAGAGACAACAGTAGCACCAGCCACAAATCCCATATGAACATCCTCTGATGGGATGTTCACCTCCAAATTGAGGGTGGGAGATTCCTCAGTGGGTTCCCTATCGATATTCTGTGCAGGAGTGTCCCGCTGCACAGAGCTATTTGGCTCTGTGGATTGGACTGAGACGGGATGAGCTCCTACAACCCTTTGTCGTTTATACATTTTCAGTGAGGGGGATGGTGTAGCTTGTATATTAGAAGGTACAGAGGAAGTATTTGTATCATGAGGAGTGGTTGGGGTCCTGGGGGTGAAGCAGTAATAGATGGTTGAGCCTGCTCAGGACCCTCTCCTCTGTTTTTTGGATGGACATCCTGCATTGCAGAAGGCAATGGAACATCCACACTGTGAAAATTGGCACTTGGTTTCAAAAGTCTTTTAATAGTTGGTAAAGAGTGCCTATGGGAAACATGTATCCTTTTATGTACTTTAAAAATATTGCATGATTTTGCAATTATTTCTGCCAAAAACCGTGGATACTTCAAAAATTTCTCATTCTTTAAGGCAAGGTGCCTTAACATCCCATGAAAAATCATATTTGAAAAATTGAACTGTTGGCCTGTTGATAAGCACACTAAGGGAGTGGCAATATTTGAAGAAAATTCAGACTAACCAGTCCTTTTAGGGCTTAAATACTACTGAATAATATGTACAAGATATTTCCATTTAGGACCAAAATGTGCATTATAGAAGGTAAAAGATTCAGTAGGGCCCCTATACCCGATTTCAAAAAGTCCTTCGTGTAAAGTAGTAAGGGATAGATCAGATATACCTGTGGCATCTTGAAGATGTAGATGTTGGCGTATAGTCTCCTCAGTGATGGTAATGGGATTACCATCAATGATTGATACAAAAGAAGTGACTCCATCAATGGTATTTATAGTGGTTGATTTCCAAAACTGCTCTAAATGGGAGACGTATATAGTGGGATTGACTGTTAGAGCATAATGGATATGGGAACCCCATAGAAAATCCATCATGTCATGGAATGGTTGTAGTTCAGCGTGTTTGAGATAGTAGGGAAGGTAGTTATGTTCTTTGACAAACTCCATTAGAGATTACGACGGGGATTTTAGGGTTTTGAACGACTGTGTGAGAATCGCACAGAGAGAGAATATGAAAAGATTGTGGAAGATATTTTTGCAACTGGTAGTTGCAATTGAACGAAACTAAAATGAACTAGCAACTTGAGAATAGTCTCAAGCTGTTAGTTGAAATTTGAGCAATATCTAATGAAACTGTGTCTTCCCCTTAACTAAGCACATTTAATAAGTGTTTTCCTCATGAAACAGGGGAGAATAATGAAAAAAATAAATTAATCCATATTTACCATACCAACATTTGATACTAGAAAGGTGAATCTTGCTACATCAAATGGTTTTGTAAATAGATCAGCTAACTGATCATCTGTATGAATTTTAGTAACTTGGATTAATTTCTTCTCATTACAGTCCCTTATAAAATGAAATCTAATGTCTATGTTCTTGGTTTTGGGAAATTTCACTGGATTTTGTACAATACTGATTGCACTTGAATTGTCAATATAAATAGGAGTAGATAGAAAGTTCATACCATAGTCTCTCAGTTGGTTCTGAATCCACATCACTTGGGAACAGCAGCTGGCAGCTGCAATGTATTCTGCCTCAGTGGATGAAGTGGATACTGTGGTCTGCTTTTTGCACTGCCAAGAGACTAGTCTTGCTCCTAAATATTGACATCCACCCGTTGTGTATTTTCTGTCTATGTTTCAACCTCCATAATCACTATCAGAATAAGCTATTATTTCAAGAGGAGAGTCCTTAGGATACCATAAGCCCAGTTTTGGTTGACCTTTGAGGTATCTAAAGATTCTCTTAACAGCAAACAGATGTGAATCCTTTGGAGCACATTGAAACCTGGCACAAACACAAACAACAAACATCATATCAGGTCTAGAAGATGTGAGATAAATTAATGAACCTATCAAGGATCTGTATAAATGAATATCCACATCCACTCCTTCTTTATCTACATCAAGCTGTTTATGAGTGTCCATTGGTGTGCTGGCAACCTTTGTGTCCTTGTATCCAAACTTTTCCAGGATGTAATTGACATACTTTGATTGACTTATAAAAAGTCCAGTGGGTTTCTGCTTGACCTGCAATCTTAGGAAGAAAGTTAGTTCCCCCATTGAACTCATTTGAAACTACTTGTGCATCAAAGTTTCAAACTCCTTGCACAGAATGTCATTTGTTGATCCAAAGATGATATCATCAACATAGATCTGAACAAGAAGAATCTCTGATTTGATGGACTTTGTGAATAATGTCTTGTCCAGAGTACCTCTCTTGAATCTGTAAGGTCGTCTGACTACGGATCCTATCTTGACGCCACACCTGCCAACGAGTGCGGAATTCTCGTTAGCGGCTTGACGGATAGACCACGCACACCGAAACATGGAGACTAGCACAGTGATAGACGAACAACGGATCGTCCCTACACGATGATTCTCTCCAAACAAAACTCTCTGAATGCTAGCAAGTTCGAGATCGCCCTTTGCACTAATCGCTCTGAAATTCTGCAAAAGTCTAATAATTAATCGAATTAACCCTTAATTATAACACCAAGTTCGAATTTGTCTAGGACAAGTTCGAACATGGCCCAAGGCCTTTTCGAACTTGTCCTTTAACAAATTCGAACCTTAGCCTTCAAACTTATCTTTTAACTTATCTTTGAACTTATTGTAATACATTACACCAAGTTCAAACATATATACAATTAATATTAAACATATATAAACAAACATATAACAAACAAACATATAAAAAATAAATGTTAATGTATAATAATAGTCAAATTGACTTTTACAAAATATGTCTATACTTAGACGGCTATCGTCACACAGGGTGCACTAACAAACTCCCCCTTGACGATAGCTTCTAATATTTATATTTTGTCTATGTAGTAGAGCTATATAAACTACTACCTGCATACAATCTTGTATCAATACATACTCTAACTATCTTTTGGAATTTCCTAGCATGAAAGAAGATAGGCTGACCGTGTAGCTTTCGCAGGTCATCCTTAGATAGGTTGATTAGGTACAGCGGATCGTATACTCTCAAAATCACTTTGTCTTCTATATCCTCCATGACTGCTTCAGCTGTATCATTGTCTATATACCACCATTTCATGTTTCTAAGAACGTACTGTGGCATAGACTTTAATGGTACCTTCGTCAAGCATCTGACCGGTTTGTATACCATTTTAGCCCACGATTTTCCAGTATGAGGATCTATCCTCGACTCATCCTCAACTCTCTTTCCTGACCTCGGCTTGAGTCTTTCAAATTTTCCAGATCTACCCTCTCTTCTGATCATCTTTGCGATCACTTCAGCATAAGGGTCATCTCCAATGTTGATCAACTCTTTCCATGCTAATTCCTTCACTTCAACCTTTGGCAGTGTGTTAAACACTTTGAGCGTTCGCCTCAGGTGTTTAAGTCCATCTCTTCTTTTTAGTATAAATAGCTGCAGTTCTCTGTCAAAGAACCAGCTGAGTATTCCTCCTGAGAGATTTTTGGAGTTCGGCGCTCTCATCTTCTTCTTCATCTTTGGCTCTGCTTTCTTTTCTTCCTTACGGAACCAAAGATTTAACAATTCAGCTCTGCTTGGTTCTCTATCAGCTTCCTCCAGTTCTGAATCTTCCACAGAGGCCAATTTAATCTCATCTATATCTATTACATTCTGATCGTTATGCACGTATTGTTCAGTGATGGGTTGTGAATGAATGATTACTTCATCTATGTTGTCATCTTCATCATCCACGACCTCCTCATCAGATTTCCAGTCAACTATATCTTCTGGAATAAATTCCCCTTACAATTCTTCAATATCATCCTCAAAATCAAACACTATTTCTTCTTCTTCTATATCCATCAGAGCATCTATCATCTCGCTCTCAATGGTTTTAGAAGTTTCACCTTCAGCCCTTTCTTCTACTGCAGATTGACTTGGCTCCCCCTGAATTGATGCTCGATGAGCAGTCGGAAAGTCTGCTAGCTCACTTTCTTTTCCAGCCTCGGGATCATTGCCGTCATCATCATCTCTTCTTGTCACTTCGGCTTCTTTGCAGCTAGTCTCCCCCTGAGCTTGAAGAGTTTTCATTAACTTCTCCAGGAGGGACTTCATTGTTTTAATCTCAGAAGCTTGATCAGTAACAGTTGTTTTCAGTTCAACGTTCTCCTGATCAAGTCTGGCATTATGAGCTTGAAGTTCTTTGACTGCTGTGGTTAGCTGAAAGATTTGGACTGATTGGAAATCCACCTTGCTCTTCAGCTCTGTAAATCGCTGATTTTCAGTGAATGTGGATGATGTAGATGGAATAGATGTAATTGGTGATGGCGTGATGGATGGTTGAACTGTTGGAATTTCAGGCTCTGGAGCAGAAGTGGATGAAGCTCCCTGCATAAAACGATGCCTCCTCGCCCTATGCCTAGGAACGAGGGGAGTTGGATCTTCTTCTTCAAAATCAGAATCGCCATTATCTGAGTCTCTAGCAGCTCTTTTTCCTTCTTCTCTCGTATTGACCACAATTCTTGAACCATATCTGCCAATGCGGACAGATGGATCAACACGCTCTACCTCTACTTCCTCTACTTCTACTTCTTCAACTTCTTCAGAAGTAGACTCAGACTCTGAGGTGGTCATTGCTTGACCTTCTACCTCAATCTCTCTTTCTGCAATTCCTGCCATCGGGACCTCAATGTCCATATTCTCATCATCTGATGGCTGATATTCATCCACATCTCTCATAAGATCATGGAGATCAACTGGAGGCTCCAAGATATCATTAATCAGTTAGGCCGCAATATCTTGCTGGGCCTACGTCCCATGCGCCCATATCTCTTCAAGGGTCTCTGCCCTAGGATCAACTGTTGGTGCCAAGCCTGAAGGGCCCGCAGCGTCAGACGATGGACCTGTTGCCGTTGATTCTTGAATTCTGCTCGAGGATGGCCTCGAAGACTGAATTGGTCTTTCCTGAGCTCTCTGCCTCCTGCGAGATTGCGGTTGAGGTCGTTGCTGTTGTTGTGGCTGATGTTGCAGTGGCTGCGACTGAGAACCTTCACCAGCCCAGTTATCCCCTTCTAGGGCTACAAAATCTGGATCAATCACTGCTCCGAAGAGAGGTGCATCAAGGGGCCTGACCTGCTCAGCCCTGCGAGCATTGTGCGACTGGCAATCAACAAAAATTCGTTTATCTATAATTGCCACACTTTGAAGATCCAGTAGCTGTGGCAGATTCGGCAAGAAATGACGGATAAGCATCATTGCGAAGCGCGGATACATCAAAAATCTTTCACGCACTGGAGCTGTGATCTGGTGCACAAACTCAGCAAAGAACATTTCTGAATAGTTGAAATGCTTGTTATATATCAAAGCAATCATAGCCGACTGCATCTTGGAGACAATGTAATCGAATGCAGCCTTTTTCGGTGCAAAGCACACCATAATAACATGTGCCAAATACCTCCACTACCCGATCAATCCGCTTTTCATAAACAAAGCTTGAGTATCGTGAGTTAGAGAAGATTGAGAAAATTCTAGATGCTTTACCAGCCAAATGGGAGATGTATGTCGCGCTGATAAAGCATGATGAAGACAAATATGAGACTCTAACTCTAGAAGGAGTCATTGGAACGCTGAGGGCGTATAATTTTTAGTTGCTAAAGAAGGAAAAGGAGTATGACCAAGTACAAGATCCAGATATGTATTTTGGGAAGTCCAAACCTTCAGTGGCAAGTGAATTGAAGACGACTACAACATTCTTTACGGATGAAACAACGACTCCAGTTGAAGTAGATGACTCAGGGAGCCGAGCTTTCTTAGGGTACTCCAGACCGGAAGAAAAGCCAACTCAATCTACATCTACATCTCAAGGATACTCAAGGATGCCGATGAGCGCAAAATCAGCTGAAGACCATCTAAATCTTTTGGCTTCATTTGTGTCCGCCTATGGCAATTGCGTTCAAGGGAAAATCAACGATCCTGCGCTATGGGATGAGGATTATGATCAGGTGGACCCTGATGATTTAGAAGAGATGGATCTGCAATGGAAACTGGCCATGGTGACTCAACGAGTCAAGAGATTCATCAAGAGGACGGGCAGAAATCTAAATGTCAGCAGCAATAAGATTGGATTTGATAAATCCAAAGTTAAGTGCTACAACTGCCAAGGGTTAGGACATTTTGCCAGAGAATGTCAAAGACCTAAAGTTGAGAACTACCAGAATCAATCTCAGGGGAGATATCAGCCGGGTAGTTCGAGTAATCAGGAAAACATAGCTAGTTTGTTAACCAATGTCACATCTGACAGACAGCTTGATGGAAAATATGACCGGAGTACACATCCAGAGTCTAACGCTAGAGCCTTCATGGCGGAAGTAACAGAGACTGGAAGTGTCGGAGCAGAGGAAGAAACAGGGGACCGAAACCAGAATGATAGCAGTCCTATGCTAGTAGAGAAGTCAGAAAGTCAGACAATTCTAGAGTTTGCTGCACAAATGGCAAACGTGGAATCAGCTCACGCAAAGGTAATTCTGAACTCCTCTACATTCCGCGATTTATGTGCTTTCTGTGCCACTACCAATGATAGATTAAATTTAGTGCTAGAAACACATACTAATCTAACTACTCAAAATGAATCCTTAAAATCGGACAATGCTAGCCTCTTGGATATAAAAGAAGACCTTAGGAATAAGCTTAAGGCAGATGCACAAGATGTCATAGTTCTAAAAGACAAGCTCAGTGAGCAGTGTGTTAGAATAGAACTAATGTATGAACATGTTGAGGCATTGACCAAAGAGCTTAAAATTAAAGAGGTAGAGCTAGCTGAAGCTAAGATTAAGGTAGCAGAGGTGAATAGTAAACTGGAAAAGTTTATGAACTCTTCACTGAACCTAGGGAAGATCTTAGATGCACAACGTCAGTCTAAGAAACCTGTAGGTTTAGGGTATAACGAGAGTCCTCCACCTTTCAATGATAACTATGTACCTCAGCCTCAGGATAAAACTGAAAAACCAGTTGAATCAGAGGTCGCATCAGAACCTGTGTCTGAAATCGTTAAGGATAAAGAAACTAAGGTGACTAGTAACAATGCCAAGATTAAGAAAGTCAAATTTGTGCCATCTTCTAGTGATAAGCTTGTAGGAGAAGCCAAACCTGACTTTAATAATCAAATAGAGGAAACAGTCACTATAGTTGAGAGGACAGAACAAGACACTAGTGAGACACCTAAATCAAAGGGCACACATAAGAAGTCTGTTGACAAAATGTCTTGTTTTAGATGTCATGAAAAGGGACATGTTGCTTCTAGTTGTCCACATAGGAAGGTAGAATCTATACCTAAAAATGGAAAGCTGGAACAACATAAACCTTCTTCAAGTGTAGCAAGCACAAGTGGTTCTCAAAACACAGAGAAAATTGTGCAAGCCACACCAAAGATTGCTGTGAAACAAACACCTGTGTCATGGTAGACCGAATGAAGTGGTTAGGACAAATTCACCAAATAGAATCCCTAATCAATCTAGGTCAGGACCACAACAAAATTATAGGAGTACTACACCTAGAAGAGTTTACACTCTAGTAAGGTCACACACTCCTGTAAGACATCAGACACCAGGTAGAGCTCAGGGATATCACTCGGAAATGCCTTATAATCGAAATTATTCAAGGGCTCCACAGCAAATGCCTACACAAAGGCCGAGAGTGAACTTAAGTCACTCTGCACCACAACAGGCTCTCAATCAAACACCCAAGTCACCTGAAAGGAGAGATGGGTATTTGAAAGAGTTCACGTATGTTGATGAGAATGGTATTACCAAGTCAGTCATTGCTTGGGTTCCCCGTGATAACTAACTTCTTTTCTTTCATCTGCAGGAGATAACTACAAGTCCAAACAACAAGTGGTTCGTCGACAGTGGTTGCTCTAGGCACATGACTGGGGAAAGAAGTCTACTCACAGACTTCAAGGGAGGGAATAGGGGATATGTATAATTCGCTGGTAATAAAGGAAGAAATATCACCGGTACTGGAGTGGTAACTAATGGGACCATCAAACTTGATCAAGTTTACCACGTTGATAATCTTGATCACAATCTCATTAGTGTATCTCAAATCTGTGATAAGAAGAACTCAGTGATTTTCACTGATACTGAGGCGTTAGTGCTGAAACCGGGATTCAAAGTACCTGAAGACTGGATACTGATGAGGGCCCCAAGGAAGAATAACTTGTACATGCTAGACATGAATAAACCGGAATCTTCGATGGGACCAATATGTCTACTATCAAAAGCTTCAGAGACCGAATCAGTTTTATGGCACAGACGCATGGCACACTTGCACCTAAGAAAAATGAATTACATTACGAAAAATGGATTGGTGCAAGGTGTTCCAATGAAGAGTTTTCAGTTTGAGGACAAGTGTGTACCGTGCAAGAAAGGCAAACAACACAAGAAGGCACACAAGTCCAAGACTCAGAACTCTATAGCTACCACTTTCGATTTGTTGCATATGGACCTCTTCGGATCAATCAACAAAAGGAGTATAGGTGGTAGTTGGTATTGTTTAGTTATTACTGATGATTACTCACGATTTTCATGGGTTTTATTTTTAGGTACAAAGGACGAGACAGCTGCCAAGCTAATCGGGTTCTTAGACCAAGTGGAAAACTCTTACGGAACGCGGGTAAAATGTATCAGGAGTGATAATGGAACGGAATTTAAAAACACAGTTATTGGTGTATATTGCCTATCAAAGGGCATAGTGCATCAATTTAGTGCACCTTATGAGCCACAACAAAATGGGGTGGCAGAACGGAAAAACAGGACTTTGATTGAGGCGGCAAGGACCATGCTCTCGGATTCAAAGCTTCCTACCATGTTTTGGGGGGAAGCAGTGAATACCGCATGTCATGTTTTAAATCGGGTCCTTACTGTCAAATCACTGAACAAAACCTATTATGAAGTTTTGAATAAAAGGCCACCAAATTTAACTGGCTTCAAACCATTTGGGGTACCATGTACGTTAATGAAAACAAGACATCAACCTAAGTTTGGTGAAAAGGCTGAAGAAGGTTATTTCCTAGGTTATGTGCCGAACTCACCAAACAAACGGGTTTTTAACAAATCAAATGGTACATTAGAGATTGTGTATAACATTGATGTAACAAGTTATACACATGAACCCCAAACTGGTCCGGAATGGATTTTTTATTATAACAAACTGTTTGAATCATTTAACATTCCTTTGGATGGAAATGCAGGTACAATCGAACAGGACTTGTCGTCATTAAATCTGAATGACGAGGGTCAAAGTTTTCCGAGGATGACCTTTCCATCAACTTCTGAGCCTACAACAACAGAAGATAGATCTCAGCAGAGAATGATTCTGAGTTGCCTGCAAACAAAAATCAGACTACAAATTCTAACTCCGATGACAGTGGTCATGTGGAAGAAAATGTAGAGTCTGAAGTCGTTCCCCCATTAGGTGAAATAGGATCAAATTTAGGAGATAATCTTAGGGTTGTCGAGATAGAAACATCGAGGATTAATAAGAATCATCCGATCGAGAGCAACATAGGAAATCCAAATGCTGGTGTAAGGACTAGGAGTAGTTCGAATAACAACACAATGTTGTTGTTAATGATCAATGACTCCGAGGCCTTTCACACTTGCTTGTATTCGTGTTTCATATCACAAGTAGAACCGAAGAATGTGCAAATGACACTGAAAGACAACTCTTGGGTTGAAGCGATGCAGGAAGAACTATCGCAATTCAGGAAGCTTGAAGTGTGGGAGTTAGTTCCATTACCTCGAGGAGAAGTTGCAATAGGAACCAAGTGGGTTTTCAAGTGAAAGAGAGATGATCGGGGTATCGTTACTTGCAACAATAGTAAAGGGTTTCAACCAAGAGGAAGGAATCAATTACAATGAAGTATTTGCGCGAGTAGCAAGGCTTGAGGCAATCCGTTTGTTTCTAGCTTTTGCTTCCTTCAAAGGATTTAAAGCCTATCAGTTGGACGTAAAGAGTGCTTTTCTCTATGGAAAAGTGAAGGAACTGGTGTATGTGGAACAACCACCCGGGTTTACAGATCCAAAATATCCAGACAGAGTGTATCGTTTAGATAAGGCTTTGTATGGACTACATCAAGCACCAAGGGCGTGGTACGAGACTCTATCTACTCATCTTTTAGATAACGGGTTTGAAAGAGGGAGAATTGATAGTACGTTGTTTGTGAAGAGGAAAGGTGAACATTTTATCTTGGTACAAGTGTACGTCGATGATATCATTTCTGGTCATCAGACGAGCAGTTGTGCAAAGACTTTGAGAAGGTGATGAAGTCTAAGTTTGAGATGAGTGCTATGGGTGAGTTAAACTTCTCTCTGGGTTTGCAAGTTGAGCAGAGGGAGGAGGGTATGTTTATCCATCAGACGAAGTATGTCTACGATATACTAGAGCGCTTCAGGATGGAAGGAACCAAGCTGACGGCTCACTTTAGCATGCCGATTCAAGTGAATCACAATCTCGGACCGGGTACAGAAAGTGATACTGATGTGGATCCGACGTTATATCGGGCCATGATCGGGTCACTTATGTATTTAACTGCTTCTAGACCTGACATAATGTTTGCTGTGTGTATTTGTGCTAGGTTTCAAGCTAATCCAAAAGAGATGCACATGAAAGCTGTGAAGCGTATTCTAAGATACCTCAAGTCGAAACCGAAGCTGAGACTTTGGTATCACGTGGATGGTGATCTGGAATTGGAGGCTTTCACGGATTTAGATTATGGAGCATGCAGCTGGAATCGCAAATCAATAACTGGAGGTTGTCAGTTCCTTGGAGGAAGACTCGTTTCCTTGCAATGCAAGAAACAGACTTTGGTAGTCGTGTCAACGTGCGAGGCCGAATATGTTGCTGCTGGTAGTTGCTGTTCACAGGTTTTGTGGATACAACAACAATTGCGGGATTACGGTTTGACTTATACTCATACTCCTATTAGGATAGATAACCAGTCAACTATTGGTATAACCAATAATCCAGTTAAACACAGTAAAACAAAGCACATAGACATAAGAGACCATTTTATTCGTGATTGTGCTGAAAAGAATTTAATTAAGCTGGTAAAAGTGGCAACGAAAGATAATATGTTGATTTACTTACCAAAGCTTTTGATAAGTCACGTTTTGAGTTGTTAGTTCAACTAAATGGCATGCGTAATCCAGAGTAGCTTGACCTTAGCAGTATTTATTTCTTTTTATAGCAGTAAGTTTTTCTTTCCTTTTATAAGTAAGTTTGGTAGCTAAGTAGAATATCTTTCCATTTGCAGTAAGTTAGTAGGTTATTTTATTCTTATTCATGAAAAACAAAAGAAAAAAGAGAGAAAACCATAAAAAGCTCAAAAAAAAAAAAAAAGAATATTAGAAAATGAGTTAAGTCTTAGATACATAGGTTCAAAGTGACGAAAATTAGCACAGGATGAAGCAGTGATGGAGGATCAAGATGAAAAGACTATTTTGAAAGTATGCGATTCACTGCATCCACTCAACTTATCCAAGGACGACCTGAGAAAGCTTCATGATCAGCCGATTTTATTTCACGAAGGCTGGAGATCAGAAAGCAGGAAGTTTCAGAGGGTGGTAAGGGTTTACATAGAGCAGGGATTATATGCTGGTAGTAGTTTGTATGGTTCTAGTACTTATACAAAATATATATAGGTAGAAGCTATCGTCAAGGGGGAGTCTGTTAGTGCATCCTGTGTGACGATAGCAGTCAAAGCATAGACGATATTTTGTAATAGTCAATTTGTTCGTAATTGCATATTAATACGTGTTTGATATATGTTTGTCATATGTTTGATATATGTTTGATATTGATTGTATATATGTTTGAACTTAGTTGTAATTGATGTTTTACAATAAGTTCAAAGATAAGTTCAAACATAAGTTCAAAGGTAAGTTCAAACATAAGTTCTAGAATAAGTTCAAAGTCACTAGTTCGAATTTATGGAGGACAAGTTCGTGGGCCTTCGGCTTTGTAGAACTTGTCCTGAGCAAGTTCGAATCTGAGGGTTACAATTAAGGGTTAATCCATTTTGATTAAGAACTTTTGCAGAGAATTCAGGCTTAGGGCGATTACAAACATACTGAGACGATTTTCTGTGTTCTTGGAGAGAATCATGTGTCGGGACGTACTGGTTTGCGTCTATCATCATGTGTGTCTCCGTGTTCCGTGTTGTGTGATCAATCCGTCAAACCGCTAACGAGGATTCCGCACTCGTTGGACGGCGTTGCGTCAAGATAGGATCTGTAGGTAGGCGACCTTACAAACCCTGACGTTTTATAAAAAGGGTTGTATCAACTGCACCTTTGTTAAATGCACATTTCAAAAGATAATTTGAAAGTGCATCATACCAAGCTCGAGGTGTTTGTTTAAGGCCATACAGTGATTTGTCCAAAATATATACATGATCAGGCTTCAAAAGATCGGTAAACCCTACGGGATGATTTGTATATACTTCGTCAGTTAATTCCCCATTTAACAAAGCAGTTTTCACATCCATTTGATATACAGTGAAGTTTTTATGTGCAGCAAATGCTAAAAACATTCGAATGACTTCAATCCTAGCAACTGGGGCAAATGTTTCGTCGTAATCAATTCCCTCCTGCTGGTTATATCCTTTGGCAACGAGGCGAGCCTTGTTTCCTATGATGACACTGTGCTCATCTTTCTTATTCTTGAATATCCACTTTGTGCCAATGATAGAATTTTTCCTTTGGTCGCTCCACCAATCGCCAGACCTTCAACCTTTTAAATTGATTTAACTTTTCTTGCATAGCCACTATCTAGTCAGCATCCAGGAGAGCTTCTTTCACAGTCTTTGGCTCAATCTTGCTCAAAAAATTTGAGAAGAGACACTCATTCATGGTAGCTCTTCTTGATTTAACTGAAGCAAAAGGATCACCAATTATGTTTTCAGGTGGGTGATTTCTTGTCCATTTGAATGTATATGGGTAAGGTTGAAGTTGGTCTTGATTAGTGTTCAAGTCCAAGTAGGGAATTTGGGAATTTACTTCAGAAGTTGATGGGATATCAACTGAGATGGGGGTTTAAGAGTTTTCAGAAATCATGGGGGTTTCAAAAGATTCTGGAGCTTGAATTGGTTGTACACTATCAACTGGTTAGTGTACATATGTTGTTGAAACCTCTCCATATCTTCTGAATTTGGTTGATGCGAATGATCTGAGACTACGACTGGATCTTCAGTAATCCTGTCAGGAACCAAATTTAAAACATCGGGTTTGGTCTTTTCAAAGTAGTCTTCATAAAATTCTTAAACAATTTATTTAGATCATACGATTCAGCATATTGTTCAGATGACTTCATAGAAGTCGATTGTTTAAGTTCGGGTCCGAAACTGGTGTGTTCAGAAGCTATTACAACTCCTTCATCAAATTTAACGTTGACACTCTCGTTAAGAGTCTTCGTCCTTTTGTTGTAGACTCCGAACGCAACAGACTCTTTAGAATAGCCAATGAAGATGCCTTCATCCACTTTCTGATTAAACATTCCCAAATTGTCTTTGTCATTCTGGATAAAGCACCTGCATCCAAAGACATGAAAAAATTTCACATTAGGGACTCGTTTATTTATTAGTTCGTACGGTGTCTTTCCGATTCTTTTGTTGATAATCGATCTGTTCTGAGTGAAACAAGCAGTTGCTACTGCTTTAGCCCAAAGGAATAACGGTAGATTTGAGTAAGCCAGCATCATCCTAGCAGATTCCACAAAGGTGCGATTTCGTCGTTTAACTACACCATTCTGTTGTGGAGTACGAGCTGCTGAGTATTGATGAGTAATTCCAACAGAACTCAGAAACGTCTCGAGTGACTTATTCTTGAATTTTGTCCCATTATCAGATCTAATGGTTGGAACTGATAGTTGCAATTTGACTTGAATTTTGTGAATGAAGTCGATAATGATTTCAGTAGCATTGGACTTGGAACTCAGGAAAAATACCCATGTGTATCTTAAATAGTCATCGGCTATAACCAACACATATCTTTTCTTGTTAATGCTCTGTACTCGCATAGGCCCACACAAGTCCATATGTAGAAGTTCTAAAGCTCTTGTTGAAGAGTCTTCAACCTTTGACTTGTGAGAAGCTCGCACCATCTTCCCTTTTTTACAGGATGCACACAACTACTCCATCTGAAATCTAAGAGTTGGTAGCCCTTTGACTAACCCACCTTTTGCAAGGTTAGTTAATTCTTTGAAGTTCAAATGTGAAAGACGGCGATGCCATAGCCATGAAACTTTAGATGTTTCTTTGGACAATAAGCAAACATCTTTCTTCAGATTGATATTGGATAGATCTATAGAATACATATTTGTTTTCCTATTCCCTGCAAGAATCTCCTTCCCTTCCCCAGATCTAATGCTACACCGATTAGCTTTAAAGTTGACTTCTAATCCTTTGTCGCACAGTTGCCCAATACTGAACATATTATGACCTAGACCGTCAACATAGAAGACCTTTAGAATTGTAATTTTGTCGTACTCAAGACTCCCATACCCTTTGATCGGACAGAATTGATCATTCCCAAACCATACCATTCCACAAAATTTGTCAACAAAATTTGTGAGGATTTCTGTCTGTCCGGTCATATGCTTTGAGCACCCAGAGTCAAGGTACCACACATGATTGAGTTATAGGACGAGAGGAACTTCAGCATGGGGCTGAATTTCAGGGGAGCCTTGTAGTGTCTAAGGGAGAAGCGGGTGCAGTAAGGGGAGGTGAGCGAGAAGAAAGTAGTTCCGATTCTGAAGGTACTTTATCAGACATAAATGAGGGAGCGGAGGAAGGTGATGATGATGATGGTGGTGGACCTGCTCATGATGACGGAGGAGCAGTTCTGATGGATATTGTAAGTATAGCTCAAGAGAGTGTGAGGGATGCCTAGAGCCAAGAAAGCCGGGAATTAGCCACAACTGCTGTTAGCTCCCAACAGGGAGTTAACATTGAAATCAGTATCCCACTGACGATTGCAGACCCCACCATCCACTCAGTCTTCTCTCAACAGGAGACTGTTTCATTTGAGCACCGGGATCAAGCACAACAGCTATCCGATAATCCTTTGGATTTGTTGGATATTTAATTTAGTACACATCTGCCCGAGTGTACAACTTCATTTCAATCACCGAGTCTAGAACAAATACACGCTAGGACACTTGTGTCTACTTCATTTGTTGAAGTAAGTGCAGTTGAACTTTGTTGGAATATGTTTTAGTTGATGAAATATCAAAGTCTAGGGACTTAATATGTAATTTCCTTATAGTTTGTAAATGTGTATAAATAGTCATGTTGACTTTCAAAATAGGTAGATTTTGTCAGATCTGTCAGATATCATTTTGGTACGCATTTGATTTAGAGAAAGCTGCTCTGTACAAGAATATTCCAGAAATCATTTTGTAATCATCAAGAGTATCAATCAAATCATTCGGTCAGTATTGATTACATTTATTGTTCTTATTAATTGCATATTGTTGATTGAATTCGTAGAAACTATATTTCACAATTGGTATCAGAGACTTAGGAATGAATAATTCTGTTTGAGATTGAATCTGTTCTTCGTGTTCTTGAGCATTTTTCGGAAAAACCCTAAAATCACTAGGGGTTTTGATTTTGTTGTTCATTTAAAGTGTAAATTGGATCGAAGGTTCAGGTTTCAAAGACGAATCAACTGAATACAAACTTGTTTTGATTTTCAAAACACAGAAAAAGACCTAAGCAATTTTCTGAAATTTTGAAAAGTTCAAAAACCGGTACTGTTTCATTGAAAAAGTCTGGTTTAGATCCATTTTTGCATAAAAGTGCTTTACAAAAAGTGTTTGTATTCAAAAACCTTACTTTCGATTACAATTTGAATGAAATTGGGTAAAATTTGGATTTAATCTGAATTTAAGACTTGAAAAACTGAAAATTCTAAGAAACTCGAATTATACACATCTTAATCGAGTTGAATATAACAGTTAATCCGAGTCGGGTATCTTAGTTAATTGATTAGCGGGCATCTTAGATAATCGAGTCGGTTCGCTTTGTTATTCGAGTTGTGTCTACTATCACTCGAGTGCCAAACTGTCCTATTCGTAGTTGATCACTAGAATTTCAGAATCAATTCGCGTTTATATAAGGGAGCTAATCGAGTTTTATACAAGACTCTTTCGAGTTTTGTCTAAGACCAATTCGCGTTTTCTATAAGACTCATTTCAAGGTTTTATTATAAGACAGGTTCGAGCTTTTAAGATAAGCCATTCGCTAGTTCTTATATACGACCATTCGAGTGTTATATAAGACCCATTAGGTGTATAGATTAAATGCCCCTTCGAGTTTTTATAAGCTCCAGTGAGGGATCTATCAAAGACCCCTTCAAGTTGTATTGTCATCTCGAGTTTTTGCAAACAGGACACATTCGATGGTTTCTTATAACATTGTGATCGAGTGTTACAAACACTCATCAAGGGGGGAAACATTTTATTCGTGTGTTTAACAGAAAAGACTCATTCGAGAGTTGAATTTCATATACTTGGATTTGAGTTTGATAAACACCACATTCGAGTTAGGTCAAGAATTCATCGAGTTGGTATCAACGATCCACTCGGAGTTTGGGAAAAGACTACAATCGAGTTTCACATAACCATTCATTCCCCGTTTCACCATAACACAAGAATCATTTCAGTTTGTCACACACATTAATCCAAACACAATTCATGCCTGATTCAAACTGCTTATTGTACTAACAAGTCATGTGTTGTAGATTTCAGTACTAATCTGTATTCAAGGTGTGTGATCAAATTTTTTCAATTCTCATTCGTGAGTTTCATTTGATCTTGGTTAAAGTTCCCAACGAACCCTATCAACATGTCTAAAGATGCACTTGCTATGGGATCAGAAACCAAACCCCCAATCTTATACAGAGGGGAATATGTTCAATGGCGGGACGGTTTCTGGAATTTATAAGTTTCCATGATTTGTCTGAAGAAATGCTGAAATCATTAACTGAAGGACCAGCAATCTTTATGGAAACAATCCCAGGAGTACCAACTGGCAATCCCCCAATACCACCAAGGACTGTTGAGGTAACAAACCTAACAGAGGCCCAGAAAAAGAGAAAGTTAGGGGACAAGACTGCAAGAAAGTTATTGTTAATTTCAATTCCCAATGAAATATACACTTGTCTGACAAATACAAAGACTGCTAAATCCATCTGGGATGAAGTATGCAAAATTATGCGGGGATCAGACAGAGCTGCTACTAATAGGGCTAGGAATAGTCTAATGACATTTGAGAACTTTAGAGCCCGTGAAGGTGAACTTCTGGAAAACACTTATCTCAGATTTGTAAATCTGGTAAGTGAAGTAAAAAGAAACGGAGTGACGAAGTCCAACTTGGACATCAATGTCAAATTTTTAAATGTCCTAAATCCAGAATGGGAAAAATATGCTATGATCATCCAACAAACGAAAGATATAGAGGAGATGGATTTTCATATGCTATTTGAAAACCTCAACAACTACCAAGAAGTTGTTTTGAGGAAAATATCTGGAAAGAAGAAAGCGGAAAAAGAAACTGCTGATCCACTAGCTCTACTGGCGGAGAAAAAGTATAAATACAAGCTCAAAAAGGAGAAAGGAGCTGTAATCAGCAGTACATCATCAGAATCAGAATCATCAGATTCATCTGCAGATTCAGAGATTGAAGAGATGAAAAAACAGATGGCACTGCTTACAAAGGCATTTCAGAAGAAATTTTACAGGAAGCCAACAAACAACAAAATGCGCTACAAAACAGGCTCAAGGAAAGTTGAGAAAAAGGATAAGTATGAGAAAGCTGGAGAAAGTAGTGCACGAAAGTCTGACAAATATGAGAAGTCAGATAAATCAACCAAGAAGGAATCTGAACAGAAATGCTATAACTGTGGAAAACCAGGTCACTATGCCCGGGAATGCAGATCTCCAGTAGTCAAAAATTCAGACTACTATACAAGAAAGGCCCTCTTAGCCAAATAGAAAGAGTCAGGCAAAGCTCTTATGGCGGAGGATGATCATTGGTTACAGTTATCTGAAGATGATGATATTTTAGATGAAGATGCCCATATCTGTTTAAAGTCAGAAATCTTCAATGAATCTGAACTGAGTGAATCAGCTATGATAGCTGAAGATGAGGTGTGGGTTGGACTGACGGATGAAGAAGATGAAGAGCAGAGAGAATCTGATTCTGATGAAGAGGAAGAAAAAGAAGAAGTTGCATTAATGGCATCTGGCCAAAATAAAGCTGAAAATGAGGAGGATTCAGAGTCTGATAACTCAGAGGATTCAGAAGGACAAGAGGTAAATTCTATTTCAGATTCTGATATTGACGACTCATGCATATTAGAAGAAAAACTAAATAATATGGCTTTCATGCTTAAAAAGTTTGAAAAATCCTTAAAAGCAGAAAAGAAAAAGGTTCATTCTTTGGAAAACAAACTTCTAAATGAACACAATTTAGTCCTAGATTTTTCCAAAGATAAAGCATTAGCTTTACGAGCTGTCTCAGACTTACAAGATAAGGAAAAAGAACTTCAAAGCAATATACTCAATCTGAATCACAAAATATCTGATTTACAAGAAAGTCTGCGAATAACTGAATTAGAAGCCTCAAACTTTTCTGTAAAATATCATGTCATATTTGAAGAAAGAACTAAACTCTATGAGAAAATAAAGAAGATGGAGGATGAATTTATTAAAAGAGGGCAAACAGATCAAACAATATATTTAAATCAACCAAAAGATACAGAGTTTTATAACTCTAAATCTGGTATTGGTTGGGAAAATCCTAAGTATCTGACAAAAGCTATATCACATTCACCAACATTATATGATGTCAGATACATGAATTTAAGATTAAAAATGACATTCTTGAAAGCATCTGAAGAAGTAGAATCCAGTGAAGAAATCAAAAGGTCAAGATCAGACAAAATGCAAAATTATGTTGACTATACCAAGATAAATGAAATCAGCAACATTGTTGATACTAAAGAAGAGTATATTCAAACTTATTTTGAAAAGGATTTGTCTGAATTACCAACTCAGTCTCAAAAACTATATTTACCAAATTCAATTTTAGAACAGATAAATTCTGATTTAGAAATGAAAATTAAACGTTTTGAGACAGAGAATGGAACACTCAAGTCTGAATTACTAAAAATAGAACAAAAGTTGCAAGATAAGACTAAAAACATAAATGTGTCTGATCCACATTCATCTATTTCTCTGGATTCTATAAATTCAGAAAAAGAATTTGATCTGTTCATGCACTCTGATATTAATTCATTAGATCAAAGATTCGGTAAAATTGGTGAATTTATCAAACCTTTGACTAACAAACTATCAACTGGTAATAAAGAATCTGTTAAAATTCTGCAAAGAATGACTACAGACTCTTTAAAACCATCTGAATATTCACCATCAGTGAAACAAAAGAAGGACAAAACAAAACTGTTTGTTCAGTCTCCTAGTTTTGAAAAGGGTGAATCATCCTCATCAACGGACTCTTTTGCACGTAAAGTCAAATCTTCAACAGGTATGAAAAGGTTACAGAAAAAACAAGCATCTAAATCTTCTAATTCTCAAACTTCTTTTATGTCAGATAACGTTGTGAACGGGTCGAGAAAACAAGTGTGGCGAAAGAAGCAAAGAGAAGAGAAAAACAAGATTATAAAACAAGAATGGCACGTGAAAGAAAAAATTGTTACAGATAGAAACAGCAAAATTGAACATTCTGTCTGTAATAATGATAAAACTGTTAATAATTCTTGTATTAAGTTTTCAAGATCAAAATTAATTGCTTTGAATTCTTATGTTTGTAAGTCTGAAACTGTGAAGTATAATAAGCTTGTGTGGCAACCAAAGAAAAAGGACTCATTGTATGAACAGAAAAAGGATCTACAGATAAAAATTTCAAAAACAATTCCACAGCGAATTGTACAAAAGTGGATACCCAAAAGAACAATTCAAAAATGGGTACCTAAAATAAATTCAAACGATAAGCCTAAAGCCATATCAGTTAGAAAAACAAATGATACTATGCATGTTTTACCTAAAACTAAAGTACCCAACTACAAGTGGGTACCTCATGTGCTATTACGTTTTATAGGTAAACCATGTCTGGTACCTTGATTCGGGATGCTCCAAACACATGACCGGACAACGAGACACACTCACGGACTTTGTAGAAAAGTTCTGTGGGACGGTAAGATTTGGAAACGATCAGTATTGTCCGATCAAGGGATACGGAAGTCTGAAGTATGACAAAATCACAATCCAAAAGGTCTTTTATGTTGACGGTCTTGGTCATAATCTATTCAGTATTGGACAACTGTGTGATAAGGGGTTAGAAGTCAACTTTAAAGCCAATCGGTGCAGCATCAGATCAGCACAAGGAAAAGAAATTCTAGCAGGAAACAGGAAAACAAATCTATACTCCATTGATTTAGCCTCGATCAATCTGAAGAAAGATGTCTGCTTATTGTCAAAAGCAACATCTAAAACAGCATGGCTGTGGCATCGTCGCCTTTCACATCTAAATTTCAATGAACTGACCAATCTAGCAAAAGGAGGGTTAGTTAAAGGGCTGCCGGCGCTTAAATTTCAAAAAGAGCAACTATGTGCGGCATGTGAAAAAGGAAAGATGACAAAAGCCACACACAAATCCAAAACAGTACACTCATCCACAAGAGCATTAGAGTTACTGCATATGGATTTGTGTGGACCAATGAGAGTACAAAGTATAAATAAGAAAAGATATGTATTAGTGATAGTTGATGACTACTCACGATACACATGGGTGTTTTTCCTGAAATCCAAATCAGATGCAACCGAATCTATCATCGACTTCATCCGAAAAATACAAGTAAAGTTGCAACTCACCATCCAGACAATTCGCTCAGACAATGGAACAGAGTTCAAGAACAAATCATTAGACTCGTTCTTAAATTCAGTTGGAATTACACATCAATTCTCAGCTGCTCGGACTCCACAACAAAACGGTGTCGTTGAAAGAAGAAATCGGACACTAGTGGAAGCAGCTAGGACGATGTTGGCCTACTCCAATTTACCATTGTTCTTGTGGGCAGAAGCGGTTGCAACAGCATGTTTCACACAAAACCGTTCAATAATAAATAAAAGATTCGGAAAGACTCCGTATGAGCTGATCAATAAACGAATACCTAATGTTAAATTTTTCCATGTCTTTGGTTGCAGATGCTTTATATTGAATGATAAAGACAATCTGGGAAAGTTTAATCAAAAGGCAGATGAAGGAATCTTCATCGGGTATTCAAAGGAGTCGGTTGCTTTCCGAATCTACAACAAGAGAACCAAGATAGTCAACGAGAGCGTAAATGTTAAATTTGACGAAGGAGTAGTAATGGCTTCTGAACACACCAGTTCAGAACCCGGACCTAACATGCAGACTTCATTGGAGTCAAATAAACAAAATGCTGAACAAAATGAATTAAATAAGTTGTTTGAGAACTTTTATGATGATTATTTTGAAACTCCCAAATCTAATGTTCAAAATTTGGTGCCTGACAGGATCACTGAAGATCCAGTAGTAGTTTCAGATCTCTCTCAACAACAAAGTTCAGAAGAAACTGGAGAAGCTTCAACAGCAAAGGTGCAGTCAACTACTGAGACTGTACAACCAATTGAACCTCCACATACTTCTGAAACCCCTATTACTTCTGAACAGTCAGAAGCTCCAACCTCAGATGTTCCACCTACAACATCTGCAACAACTCCCGAACCATATTTTGATTCCAATCCCAACCAAGACCCAATAGAACCGTTTCCACATACAGTTAAGTGGACAAGAAATCACCCAATAGAGAATATCATTGGTGATCCATCTTCATCAGTCCAAACCAGAAGGGCTACAATAAATGAATGCTTATTTTCAAATTTTTTGAGTAAGATTGAACCTAAAAATGTAAAAGAAGCCCTTCTGGATGCTGATTGGATTGTGGCGATGCAAGAGGAACTCAACCAGTTCGAACGGTTAAAGGTCTGGAGGCTTGTTGAGCGACCAAAAGACAAATCTATAATTGGCACGAAATGGATCTTCAAGAACAAGAAAGATGAACACGGTGTCATTATTAGGAATAAAGCTCGTCTCGTGGCCAAAGGATACAGTCAACAAGAAGGAATTGATTATGATGAAACATTCGCACCAGTTGCACGCATTGAAGCTATAAGGATGTTTTTAGCTTTTGCCGCACATAAAAATTTTACAGTATATCAAATGGATGTCAAAACTGCGTTTTTAAACGGGGAGCTAACAGATGAAGTATATACATATCAGCCCGAAGGGTTTACTGATCCTTCGAAACCTGATCATGTATATATTTTGGATAAGTCACTGTATGGCCTTAAACAAGCACCTCGTGCTTGGTATGATGCACTTTCAACATATCTGTTGAAATGTGGATTTACAAAAGGTGCAGTTGACACAACCCTGTTTATAAAACGTCAGGGGCCAGATATCATAGTAATACAGATATATGTAGATGATATAATATTTGGGTCTACAAATCCAGAATTTTGTAAGAAATTCGCGTTTTTAATGTCCCAGAAATTTGAAATGAGCATGATGGGGGAAATAAATTTTTTCTTAGGTTTACAAGTAAAACAATTGACTGATGGTATTTTTATCAATCAGTCAAAATATATCCAAGACATGTTAAAGAAATTTAACATGGTCAATAGTACTCCTATGAAAACTCCCATGGCTCCGGATTCAAAATCAAAACTCGATGCGGACATCTCAGGAAAACCTGTAGATGTAACCCATTATCGAGGTATAATTGGGTCATTAATGTACTTAACAGCCAGTAGACCAGATATTATGTTTGCTACATGTGTCTGTGCTAGATATCAGGCAAATCCAAAAGAATCACACTTAACTGCTGCAAAACGAATTTTAAGATATCTCAAAGGTACTCCAAATCTTGGTTTGTGGTATCCTAGGGAGTCTTCATTTCATCTGACTGCTTTTTCTGACGCTGATCACGCAGGTGATAAGATGGACAGAAAAAGTACGTCAGGAGCAGTACAATTCTTAGGTGACAACCCCGTATGTTGGTCATCCAAGAAACAACACTGTGTTTCATTGTCAACAGCTGAAGCAGAGTACGTGGCTGTATCTTCTTGCTGTTCTCAAGTGTTGTGGATAAAAAGCCAACTACGTGATTACGGGTTTACACCAACGAAGATTCCAATATACTGTGATTCTCAGAGTGCAATCGCTATTGCATCAAATCCGGTGCAACATTCAAAAACGAAACACATAGACATTCGGTATCATTTCATTAAAGATCATGTAGAAAATGGAAATATAGAATTATATTTTGTACCAACTGAATATCAACTAGCTGATTTGTTTACCAAAGCGTTAGATGAAAAGCGGTTTAATTTTTTGGTATACAAATTAGGTATGTTGAATCGTTAAGATCTAATAATTCAGTAAAATTTTCATTTTTTTTAAGTGATGTTTATCTGATGTTAAATTCATGATTCATAAAAAGTTTGTATACTTGAGAATTTAACGAGATCTGGAATGTCTTGTGCAAGGGGAGCAGAAAAGCATTTTATCTGATTTTGTATAAATCTGATAAAAAATTATCTGTTATTTTGTAGGGGGAGCAGATTTGAAAAATGAAATCATAAGTTGAGGGGGAGCAACATTCAAAAATTCAAGGGGGAGCAATTACATTTTGTTAATACTGTTATTTTTTTTAGTGTTTGTTTTGTTTGTTGATTTTTTTTGTTTTTGTTTGTTTATTTTTTTTTTTACAAAAATATTTTCTTTAGTCCATTAAAATTTTTTTTTTGTGTAGTTAATTTTTTTTAGTCACAATTTTTGATTGAAAAGTTAGTGTGCCGGATTTAGATAATGGGCCGGATTTTTCAAATTTGAAAATTCAAAAAAAAAAAAATGGGCCGGGTAAATGAGGATATAAATTTGAATTTTCAAATTCAAATTTACTTTTTCGGAAAATACATTTCCTCATCTTCTCCAAATAGATTTCTTCCCTTCGAAGAAACCTCAAAAACCCACCAACCGACAATTTTTTCATCAAAATTGTGAGTAAACGTTCGTATTTTTTTTCTTTTTAGTTTGTTTCTTTATATGGTTAGTATATCTGCTTAGTATTTTTTTTGTATATAGTTTGCTTCTACCTGTTTGTATTTTTTTTTTTTTGAGTTCTTGACTGTTAATGGCAACTCATGGTATTTGTTCATAAAGTTGAAATTAAATGTGTGATAAGGCTCGAATTGGTACTATGATTATGAATCTAAAATTTCATAAGTCATTTTTACATCACACAAACAGAATCACTGATCTTTCAAATAAAACAGTTTCGAGTTCTTGAATATTCTGAAATTTGAATTTTTAACAACTTTAAAGTTGTTTTTGTTCAAAGTTCAGTAAAATAAATGTGTTTAAAATACATTTTCGAAGGGGGTACTTGTTTTAAAAGTCTGAAATTGATCCTTGAAATTAAATTCATCAATATAAGTGAGTTTTAGACTTGTAGAAAAATAAAAAGAAGTTTCTCGAATAATGCTTCATTCGAGTTTATTGGAAGTGTTATTCGAGTTGATCAACAGCTTCATTCGAGTTTATTGAAAGTGTTATTCGAGTTGATCAACAGTTCCATTCGAGTTGTCAAAGAGTCATTCGAGTTGAATGACAGAGTCATTCGAGTTGAATGACAGAGTCATTCGAGTTGATATGTATGTCATTCGAGTTGCCAATATGTGTCATTCGAGTTTTATCTGAGAATAATTCGAGTTGCATCATGACTCATTCGAGAAATATTTGGGTTCTATGCGAGTTAACAAGTGTGGGTGTAACACTTAGAAAATTTTCAGAAAATAAGTGCTTCAAAGGTTATTCGAGTTGGGACTATGATCTAATCGAGAAAATGACTTAGTCATTCGAGTTGGGTGTTGGATCCCATTTTCCATTCGAGTTTAATACATGTTACATTCGAGTTTCATGTATATGACATTCGAGTTGTAGTGACTTAATCGAGTTTTAAATTTCATCATTCGAGAAAACTCAAATCTTTATTCGAGTTTCACAGAGTATTATTCGAGTTTCATGTATACATCATTCGAGTTGGGTGTAGACTTATTCGAGTTGTTTCATGTGTCACCCGAGATTGTTAAAGAGTCATTCGAGAAACGTGTAGTTTCATTCGAGTTTCATCAGAAAATTTTTCTAAGTGTAGTATTTTAAAGTTTTAAGAAAAATGTCACATTTTTTTAAGAAATTGTTATAAATTTGTGTTTTTCTAACATTGGTCTCTAAACGATTGACTCTGGAGTCCTCTCAATAATTTTTCAATTATTGTCAGGAATCCCGATGCTTTAAACAGAAAATCACAAGTTTTTGCAATTTCTGATAAAATGTTACAAGTTTTTCTACATTTTGTAGGTTGTTCTTTGTGTACTTGGTAAGCCTAACATGAATTTTATTTTTTACAGGTATTCAAATGGCATCTCCTGTGCAATCCCAAAATTCAAATTCCTCTGATGCTCAATCATCATCAAATCATACCCTCGTTTCTACCCCAGTCAGATCAACCTCTGTAGCCCGTTCTTCACAAACCCATATTATTCCAGATAATCAACTTGTAAAGCCAAAACATTGCCTTCCTTTCAGGGACAATAACCACCGTTTAGATCCCAAAGTTATAAAAGTAAGCCATCCGATCATTGTGGACATTCTAAAAGGCCATCCTCTTGGTTATCTGCTTCAGTATAAGCCGTCTATTCCACAAGTGTACTTACAACAATTTTGGCATACTGTCAAATTTGTTCCTGCGGATGGTAATCACCATTTTAAAGTGACGATTGATCAATTCAAGACAAAGATCACTCTTGCAAGGCTACGTCACAATTTATTTCTTCCACGACGAATAGACACTGTGAACTTTCCAGAGTTAGCAGATTTTGAGGATTTTGTTTCTGATGAAGAGCTTGTTCATGATTTGATTTGTCTAGGCTACTCAAAGCCACTTCCGAAAAGCTCTAAATTTCACAGAAATGGTTTAAATGGCGAATGGTACACACTGTTTGGTATCATTAATCGTTGCATGACTTCAAAGCATACTGGAATTGACCGATGCAGCATTCATTGCCTGAGGATATTTCATGGGATCGCATTCAACAAACATTATGATTTTGCTCTGTGTATCTGGGAGGATCTAAAGGAGATAGTACTGGCTAAGACTACAAATAGAGCAAGGAAGTTTGTTCCACTTCAAAGGTTTATCCAGATTCTTATCCGAGGGATATTAAGGGCCAATGAAAATATTCCAAAGAGAGCCAATTCTCAGAGATGCCCAGACTACGTCATGATGAGTTTACATGAAGTGCCAGACTCCCCGAATGCTAACATAATGCCAATTCCAGAGTCATTACTCAAATATGCAGATCAAGAAAGTGAATATGTGAAATTGTACAGAATAGATCATGCTCCTATAGAGACTCAGGAACCGAGTTCTCTTAGCCCAGGAGCTTTAAGGATCGAGGAACCTCAGCAAGGGGCTGAAGTTCAGGTTGCCCAGTCTGTGAGTGAGGGTGTAGGAAGTGTGAGGGGTGGTGAGGAAGAAGCAGAAAAGTCAGATTCTGAGAGGACATTATCTGATATTCAAGAAGAAGAGGGAGAAGGAGCTGATGATGATGATAATGATGATGATGGAGGTGATCATCATGAGGGAGGAGGTTTGATGATTGATATAGTACAGATAGCTGAACAGAGTGTGAGGGAGGTTCTAAGCCCAGAAAGCCGGGAAATAGCTACATCCGCTGTTAGCTCTCCTATGAGAGTTAGCATTGAACAAGTCAGTATCCCACTGACGACTGCACACCTTCCTATCCACTCAGTCTCCTCTCAACAGGAGATTGTTTCATTTGAACACCGGGATGAAACACACGATCTATCCGAAAGTCACTTGGACTTGTGGATATTGAAACAAGTGCACAACTGCCCGTGTGTACGACTTCATTTGAATCACAAAGTCTAGATCCTATACAATTTAGGACACTTGAGTCAACTTCATTCGTTGAAGTAAGTGTGGCTGAACTTAGTGTTCCCACCGGAACACCCTTAGTAACGGAAGCATTTGTTGCTCCGTCACTTGAAGAGGGTGGAAGTCCAGTCAGAGAAACGCCAATACCAACTCTGAGCACTGGCCACACAGAAGTTCTTTTTACAAGTTCGACTGTTGTGTCAACTGGAAGTCTACGTGACCCAGTGGTGAGTTTATCCCCTTTTGTTACAGAGTCAACCTTGACAAGTGCACTGAATGCAGCTGTGTCTGGTGTCAATTTGCATGTTTCTAATCAGTTAGCGGAAGTAATGGCTCAAATGACAAATATTCAGAAATTTTTAAAGGGAAAAGATGTTGCAGAGGAGTCTGTCAAGCAAACTGATTCAAAGCAAGCTATAGAAGAGTTGAAGGAAGAGTTGAAGGATTTTGTTTTTGATCAATTTGACGAGATGAGAGAACGTATGATCAACCTGGAAAATATTGTGGTAACTGCGTTGGGTAATCTTTCAGAAGGAGTAGCTGCAGTGGAGGAGACCTGCAAGGCTCAAGCTTCCTCATCTAAGAGGAAACATGATGAGCATGACGAAGACTCCGATGATGCTCCTCATGAGGAGGAGAAGAGGAGAAAGCTTGATCAACCGACGCCGGGGATTTTAATGCTGACATATCCAGAGAAGGAGCCAGAAACTCAAGGGAAAGAAGCCGGAGGATCCAAACAGTCAGCTGGTGAACAGAGAGAGCTGGGATTGATTCTTTATGAAGATGTTCCAGTTCCTTTGAACACTCAGTCCGATATTTATCAGTTTATTGAGTATATTGATTCAGAGGAATACGTTCAAGAGAAAGATAAAGAGCTAAGTATTCAAGAGACAGGAGAAGAAAAAGAGCAGTATATTGAAGTGTCTGAAGATGATGACATAATTACTTTGACTGATGTAGATTTTAGAGCTGAAAGAATTGAGGAAGAGGAAGTACTAGTTGAGGAAATTATGAAGGATGTTGAATCAACACCAACGGTTGAAAAGCCTGAGGTTGTTGTACAAGTTAAAGAAGAGTTTGAAGAATTTCATGTTGAGAGCAGTATGGCTCAAAAAAAGGTTGTGTTGAATGAAGTTGAAGTTATGGATAGATTTTTCAACGAGTATGTGCTAGCTGATGAATCTGAGAAACAACACAGACTTAGATTTCAAGCACAACAAGTGGTACAGAGGGAAATTCAAGATATGCTAACTTTGTTGAATCAGGATGAGATAAGTAAGAAGAAGATGAAAAAGTTTGAACTTCCAGAGAACAGATCTGCTGAATTTATCAGAAAAAGGAACAAGATGCCGTATATTGAAGATATTCTGGAGAAACGGATCTTTTGCAAAAAGCAAGCTCCTTGTTCATTCCACAAGTTATTTAAAGTACTAGAGCCTAACATGCCCAATCTGGTTAACTATGCCAGCTTTCTGAGAAACAAAACACAGGAGGTTGAGAAAGTTAAAAGTGAATTCAGAATTGTTGATCTTGTGAAGATTGAAAAAGAAAGATTTGTTAAGGTTTTCTATCCGAAATTCACAGTCACAAGATCAGATGGAAATACTTATGTATTCACTGAAGCTGACATGTTCAACATGCACTTAGTCGATATTGAAGATCTTTTTGACGAACTGTGCAGGAATAAAAGGAATGAATATTGTAGATTTGCGCTGAAGACATTGTTTCATTTCATGCATACCAAACTGGTATTAATGTCAGTGCAAGATCTACAGATTGGAGTTGAGAGAGGCATGAGGAAGATAAACATGACTGCACCTCACAGAGATATTAAAGTTGCTGGTGAGCTTAAAGAGTTTCAAGTTATAATGGTGAAGCATCCAGCTGTCATGTACAAAGATAGAAATAAAAGGTTGAGAGCTATGAGAAGTGTTGAACTGAACAAGTTTTCTGATGGAACGTTAATTAAGGTGTTGAATGGTCTGAAAGGCAAGCTGGCTGCAGATCAAAAGAGGAAGACAAAGAAAGGAGCTTTATCAGTTAACGATCGAAAACTCATGGTCGAGTTTATTTCTAAAATTGAATGGAGGCTGTCAGATCGGAAAAGTATTAGAAGATTTGAACAGAAGCTGGGCTTGTCAACTTGAAGACTTTGCTACTTTCATCAAAGGGGGAGATTGTTGGAATATGTTTTAGTTGATGAAATATCAAAGTCTAGGGACTTAATATGTAATTTCCTTATAGTTTGTAAATGTGTATAAATAGTCATGTTGACTTTCAAAATAGAATTTTGTCAGATCTGTCAGAAATATCTTTTGTACGCATTTGATTTAGAGAAAGCTGCTCTGTACAAGAATATTCCAGAATCATTTGTAATCATCAAGTTATCAATCAAATCATTCGGTTAGTTTTGATTAAATTCTTTGTTCTTATTAATTGCATATTGTTGATTGAATTGGTAGAAACTACTTTTCACAATATATATATATATATATATATATATATATATATATATATATATATATATATATATATATATATATATATATATATATATATATATAAAGACAATATTATACAAAAAAATTTCCAAAGAAGCAACATCATAAATCTTGTGAATGGTCGTGTGAAATGATCATTCACATGGATGACCATTCACATAATGCATTGAGCATTCACATAATTTTTAAAGATACAGAAAGTGTGAATGTATGTGAAATTAATATACCATGCGTATAACATTAAATTAAACATGGTTATGAGAAAAAAATTTAAAAAAAGTTTTTTAAGGTTGGTATCTTCGGGTGAACTTGATTTCGAGAGGTACTTTTTTGAATCTGACTATATATATATATATAGAGGGAGGTTCAATTGAGAACTTTTATGCACCGAGGTACAAAAGAACCCATATCATCCATTAGATCAAAAAATTGTATGGATTAGATTAATGGCAAAAGGGTAAATAGTTGGACAATTTGATGCATCTTGTGCATTACAGAATAAAACAAAGAAGGGCATTTTGGGGAATGTGCACACCTCATTAAATTTAATATTTCAACAAATAATCGAATAATAAATGCTAAATAAATTCAATTGATACATTTCCAAATTTAACAAAAATTATACAAATTCAAAAAAAGATGATGGAGATCGATGCATTTCATCGTAATCGTGTTCATTTATGCATCGTGTTCAAAAAAGATGCATTTAACAAAAAAAATACACAAATTCATTATGCATCGTGTTCAACTTGTTCATCATTCATCTATGCATCGTGTTCGTCGTTCATATTTTTTCATTCATGTATGCATCGTGTTCAACTTGTTCATCATTCATCTATGCATCATCATTGTTCATCATCCATTTATGCATTATCATTTTTCGTTGTTCATCGTTCATCATCCATCTATGCATCGTCATTGTTCATCATCCATCTATGCATCATCATTATTAATCGTTCATCATCCATCTATGCATCGTGTTCTTCATAATCATCATCGGTTGCATCTCTTGTTTATGTTCATCATCATCGTTGTTCATCGTTAATCTTCATCTTCAAATCATCATTACCATCAAAATCATGAAGAACACGATTAGAGAAAAAATAAGAGGGGGAGAGAGAGAGAGAGAGAGAGAGAGAGAGAGAGAAATGAGGAGGAAAATGAGGAATTTAGTTACTATGAGATTTTAATTCAAAATGTAACTCCTAAGTATCTTTTAATGATTTTTAAAAATAAATTAATTACCATATCTTTAGTTTTTCCTAAAAGCCCTTTGTGCACCCTTGTTAAATTATTGTATGCACAAAAGTGCCTCGAGGTGCCCCGATGCACAAAAGTTCTAAATTGAACTATATATATATATATATATATATATATATATATATATATATATATATATATATATATATATATATATAAAATCAATTATCAATATGGTAAAAACGTCTTCAATCGAAGTTTTGTTTAATCATTGCATTTCTTTAACACCAACCACCATCTTTTATTTTTCATCGACAAACGTTACGCTTGAAGGAAATATATTTCTTTCGTATCATTTTATAAATCATTCTTTTTTTAGTTTCTATCTTTGCCCATACATCATTTATATTAATATTTTTATTTGATGATGGTTATAAATCTATCATTTAATGTTGATTCGGCGCAATAGTTATTTTGCATACAATTAAAACTTTCTAAATGAACAAATTTATTTTAGTCATCTTTTATTTCATTTTGATTTAAACTTTATTAGCACCTATTGATTTCCTATTCGTTAAATTGACCAACCTAAAAATAGAATCATGGCTACATCATTGCCTGAAAAAACGTAATCAAATTCAAAAGTAAAAAACAAATATAGATTAACAAACCAACTCATTCTCATCACTCTTAGAATCATTGAAGATGCCCACAAAACCCAAATTGCATTTTTTACACTTTTTTCATGTATTATTACGAAGATTAGCAGATGTTGAACATAGGGCTCAGTTGTAAGTTATAGAAATACATAAATTAGTATTTTAAGAATAAATCTTAACCAGATTATCAAGGTTCTTTACCTTATCAAAAGACATTTGTGTGTAGCCATGGTTAGTAGCCTCATCGTTCAATCTAATGCATAAAAAAACCTAGTTAATTCTCGATTGGAAAAAAAATCTGTTTTATTATAAAAATATAATTATGCTCACCTCTGAATGCATTTACATTGTATTTTGTCAAAGAAAAGTAGTATCGTGAATTGGAAACTCATGCCGGAAATAATTAAAGGTGTAAATGAGTCGAGCTACTCGACTGTTAAAAACTCAAAGAAATGCTCGATTTAAACAAGCCCAAGCAGGCTTGAGCTTGAATTCAAGCTCATTGAATAAACGTGTTCAAGCCTGAACTTTACCTATCGAGTTCGCCGGCCTAAACGAGCTTTATAAAAATATATTTTTTAATTTATATATATAAAAAATATGTAATATGTAATTAAAATATATAATAAATTTATTAAAAAAAGTAATATTTATAATAAGCGGTCAAACTCGAGCTTATAAAATATTTCACGAGCCAAGTTCGAGCTTTGCATATAAAGCTCAAAACAAGCCGAACTTGAGTTCGAGCCCCATACTTATAAAAGAGTCGAGCACGAGGGGCTCGAGCTCGACTCGACTGATTCACACCCCTAGAAATAATAAGTTAATGATAATAAAAAAAATTTCCTATCAAGAAGATGAGAATTAATGAATTCATCCCCACTTTCCTGTAAAACAAAATGTTTAGCAGGTTGCGAGATGGGTAATCTAATGAAGATGATAAAATATAAACACAAGGGAAACACCTCATTGTATGCATCATAAGGCCACATGGAGTGGCAAAGATTTTGTCTCGGTACCGAGGGCGGCAATGGGGGAACACCGCCCCTTCACTTTGGCGTCGGCATCCATGGCATGACAACGACATTCTAATGCCGAGCTCTATCTCTCTCCCATTTCAGATTTTATATATATATATATATATATATATATATATATATATATATATATATATATATATATAATTATATAATTATTAATATTTTTACTCCCTATATATACAACACACATTCATTCATTTATCTTATATATATTCTCTCATTACTGTCTCTTTATATACACACATTTCAAATTCAAAAAAATGTCTTCATCATATTCATCTTCGGAGTCAATTGAATTTATCTCGGAAGCGATAAACACAGTCTTAAAAGCTGCTCAGACCGTTTTAGATTTTGTTAAAAAAAAAAAGGTGAAACGTCACGTCCCGCAAAATCAAGAAAATATATAGAAAGGGATCGTGAATCTGCACACGATCGTCTAATGAGTGATTATTTCACCGAGAATGCCATTTTTCAATGGTATTATTTCCGTCGCCGTTTTATATGCGAAAGTCGTTATTTGTACGTATTGTTGACGATTTGACGAGAGAGTGTCGATACTTTCAACAGAAGATGGATGCCAGCGATGCGGTTGGATTTTCTCCGATTTAAAAATGTATGGCCGCTCTTCGTCAATTAGCATACGGGACATCCGCAGATGCTTTGGAGGAGAGTTTCAGAATATCTTCTCGTGTCGCAAGAGAAAGTCTTGATAAATTTTGTAAGTATATTCTGCGAGTTTATGACCCTAAATATTTACGCAGACCAAACTATAATGATATACAACAATTATATGTACATCATTCTAGCGTTCATGGCTTTCCTGGTATGCCTGGAAGTTTAGATTGTCTTCATTGGAGTTGGGGAAATTGTCCTAATGCGTATAAAGGTCAATACACTCGTGGTGATCATGGTCACCCAACAGTCATACTTGAAGCGGTAGCTTCACAAAATCTTTGGGTTTGGCATGCCTTCTTCGGTGCCTCGGGGTCAAATAATGACATAAATATGTTGAATATGTCACCACTCTTTAAGAAAATTTATGAAGGCACGACACCCGAATTTCCATTTGAAATTCGTGGCTCTACGTACAAGTATGGGTACTATCTTGTTGATGGGATATACCTTGATTGGGCCACATTCGTGAAATCATTTTCGGCTCCAATCGACGCTAAACGAAAAAGATTTAAGGCGGCCCTAGAAAGAGCTTGAAAAAAATGTGAAACGAGCGTTCGGTATTCTCAAAAAGCGTTGGCAAATATTGAAGCACCCGTCACCTTTTTATCATGTGGAGAAAATGAGAAAAGTAATGTATACGTGTATCATATTGCATAACATGATTATAGAAGATGAAGGGAACGCAAAATGTCAATATGATTAAAACGAAGTCACTCCAACAACAATACCAGCGGAGATTGGTAGTAGTGCGTACAGGTCTCGATATTCAGAGATACGTAAAACTGAAGTGCATCATAATCTTCGTGCCGACTTGGTTGAACATATTTGGGGTGTTCAAAACATTGATCTCAACGTTGATCCGGTTGATGATTTTGAAAACGAATATTCAGACCAAGACTTTACGTAGATTAGTTTTCATTGTAATGTTCATATTTTTAAGTTGAATGTTTTATGTTATGTTTAATTTTAATATTATTAATTAAATGTTATTTTTTATTTCAATATTTTTACTTTAAGTTTAAAATGAAAATAAAACAAATCGAATGACAACCACACCCTCGAAATGACATCAAAATGACAAAGAATGATAAAGCTGACTTGACACTGACGTGACGACAATTTTATGAGACATTCATGACATCCCCTCCCAGTGGCCTAATTGATTTCCATTGATAGCGCGTTTAGTATCCCAGCATTGTTTCTCGAAATTTCAACTAAATTATAAACTAAAAATAAAAATAAAAATAAAAACCTCATGGGAGTGAGCTAGGGCCAATCCCATAGTAGTTGCGGTTGCCATTCTTCATCAACTTTCCTCCAATAATTCAATACTATACTCCCCACACCAAACGTCCTTGTTCCTATCACACCTTTCTGTGGAGTTGTGGGGTGTTACTTCATGCACCATATCTATATCTACAATTGACCTAAAACATGCCTTTTTTTCATAACTCATCATTATATTTTATTTGTTTATACTTTTTTGTCCAATCAAAAGATAAGTATTTATAGGTCAAATGTATAGAGGTGGTGTATGATAAATTAGAAGCGGTGCATGAAGAAATAGCCTTTCTGTGTTTATTTATCTTCTAATTCACCTCACTCTATGTTCCTCCCTACTCCCTCTTTTCCAGGGAATTCGGAGCTCCAATGATTCTGCAGAAATGGGTTATTTGATTTTGTGATCTGGGATTCTGGATTTTAAGTATGATACTTCAGAGTTCTTTCACGTCCTGGATCAATCACTTTCTTGATTACTTGGGGTAAGTACTGGATTCCAATCGCCATTTTTTTTCTTCTCATTAATCAACTTCTCTTTTTCCTTTTTGAGTTCAGTGAGTAGAGAATCAAATTAGGTTATGGAAAAGATTCAGTTTTACTAATTACTGTTGTATTAGTTTCGAAAAAGATACACCCCTTTGAATTTTTGGGGGTCAAATCAAATGGGCTGATTTTCAATTTGGAAATTGATAAACCCTTTTTAATTTGGGGGAAATTTTGTAATAACACCAAGAAGATTGCTTTCAAGATTTGCAACATAAGCTCTTATTATAGGGTTTGACACTCTTGAAGAATTTAATAGAAAATAATGGAATATTAGGTGGAGTTTGGACGTGGTGATTAATGTTTCTTGTAGAATCGATCATTTAGCATATAATTGCCTAATGCCCCCTTAGTCATAGATGTAAAAGCCCTATGCATCTAACTCCGAATTCGAGTAAAAGTACAAAATAAGGACCAAAACAAATCACAATGGTTCGTGATGATTGTTCGGGGCTAGTAACATTATTTAGCTTTGAAAATTTATACAATAGAATGCAATTCTCACAAGTATAGTTGCATTTTTGGGGGATTTTGTTGTGATTGGTTCTTATAACGTGTTTGCTTCCATTACACGCTTTGTAGTTTGTACTTTCGTAATTGACTAGTTATGTTATATGCATGTACATGCACATGTTTTGTTTCGGTCCTAATTTGTGTTCTAGTTTGGCACCATGTGCATACTTTAAGCTACATATTTAGGCATTGTATGAAGCTTGTGGTTAACTAAATTTGCATGTCTGTAAGTATTTGTTATATGAAAAGCTACGGAAAGAGGAAAGCTTGTTAGGACCCAAAGTGGGAAGAGATTAGCCGAAACTTCTTGAGAGTGTATCGATCTATCATGAAGCTCCTATCCAACTTATTTTCTTGTATGACAAAAAGTTCTTCCATCTTATGCTCAGTAAAACTAGTAGTGTAATTCTTCTCATAAGTTTTGAGGCTTCTTGATCTTATTAGTTCAGGCCATTTAATAAGTTTGTGATTCGTATTTATGCAATACCGAGAGAATCAGATATGATTGTGGGTCCCTTTTACTTGATCCGAGGGAACTGTTCAGTCCCTTCTTTCTCTATTAGTTGTCATCCTTTGTCTTTGATTGTCAAATTTTCTATTTTCTTAACTCTTAACATGTTTATCGCAATCTGTTTCAATTTATTGTATTTCTTGTTTGGTCTACTTATAATTTCTTTCAAAGATCAAATTTTTCTTATTGGTTTTATAAATTGAAAGCATTTTGTTGAACATTTGGATTCAAAAGTCAAAAATTACGAGGAATGGGAGCAATCCATATCAATTTTTTAATCATGCCGGTCAAAACAAGGCGATTGTCATTGGTACATGAAAAGCAACTAAAAAAGCAACAATCTTTATCAAATTTCTTTATTTATTTCATATGATATGTATGTAACCTTGCTGCCTTTACATTGATCATTTTTTTAGTGAACCTGTTTGTAACAGAGCAGTGGTTGCTTTGGTTGCTGTACCAAATCGACACCAATTACTGCGGTCGATGAGCCATCAAAGGGTCTTAGAATACAAGGCCAGACCGTGAGGAAATCCATTCTCTCCGATGATTTTTGGAGCACAAGCACCTGCGATATTGATTTTAGTGTGGTTCAGTCTCAGATAAGCTTGTCATCTATCAGCATCTCAAATGCAAGTCTCAGCCAATCAAGTGGCACTGCCAGCACCGGCATCCAGTTGGAATTCGTTAACCATGGCAAGTTCTTGTTTTCCCAATTATTCGAAAGACGTGTTCTAGGGCAGATTGATGTCAAATGTCTTTTCTTGACAAATATGTTTCATGTCATCATTACAACAAAGTTGCCTAAACTTTTACTTTTGCGGTCAAACCTAGTCATTCATAAATGCAAAATCTAGTAATCGACATGGAAATTCATACTACTTCTGCCCTGAGATTTTTTCATTTTTGTTACTAGTCATAAAGTTAAACTGTGTATCTACTTTCTCTAAATGCATCATTCAATATTTATGAATCTTGAAGTATCAAATATGAACATCTTTGACCTTGAAAGTCAAAGCGCATCTTTTTTAGAACGCGTTAAAATTGTAGTAAGGCATGGCTTCAGTAATGATTGTGATTATTTGTCGCATTGTTGAAAACAGGTTTGCTTCGGTGGAATCAATCAAGGCTGCAGTGGGTCGAATGTAAAAAGTCCAACAAAGTAAAACATCAGGAACCCGTTTTAAGGTTACACCAACGTTCATCTCTCGTGTTCCCCTATACGTTTTCTTTCCCTCTTTTCGATTATAGCTAAACTAATATTATCATGCTTTTGAAGCTGGAATGCTACATATGAAAACTTACTCAGTACCAACAAACGTTTTCCGGAGCCAATTCCTCTCTCTGTAAGTAGCTTAACTGTGACTCGTTATATAAAATCGCACAGGCTGCCATCTAACCGTGGAAAAGGAAAAAAAAAAAAAAAACGGGTCTTTGATCTTACAGGAAATGGTTGAATTTCTAGTCGATATATGGGAGCACGAAGGACTATATGATTAAAGACTTAAAGACCAAATCATTGTCATCCGTAATGTTCTCTGACTTCTGTCTTGAATTCTTCTCGATTTTTAAATTTCTTCGTTCGAATCTGGATCTGTATAGTCCAATACTGTGCATAAATCTTGAAATGTATTCACTCTTATTCAGAAAACTGAAAAAAGGGTGAAAAAAGTTAATTGTATGAGATGCATATTGATTATGATTGTATTTGTGTCGTATATGTTTGTTATTTAAGTTTTAATATATAAAAAAAGAAATTATAATTAATTAAGATGTTAAATTGATTACAAAAAACCTGTATTACAATACTAACTTATTTTAATAAAACAATTTAAGATTAAAAAAAAAAAAAGAGTTAATTACAAAAATGGTCCCTGTGGTTTGTCTTAAAATTTGGATTTGGTCCCTGAACTTTCAATTTTGCAAAAACGGTCCTTATTTTCATAGTTTGTTTGCAATTTTGGTCCCTCAACCTATTAACTTTTCTAATATGACCAAATTACCCTTGTTTTGTTGCAAACTATAGGGACCATTTCTACAATTAAATTTTTAACTCTTTTTAATTCTTAATTAAATAAATTATTTTTTAGTGTTACTTAAATTTAATAAACTATAAAATAATAGAAAAGAATTATTTAATTATTTATGTTGGTTCATAAATGATTTAGATATTTTAGTCTTAATTAATTTTAATTTACTATAATCAAAGTGTAAACCAATCAAAATTTATAATCGAAAAAATCATTTATGTTTAGAATTTGTTTTTTAAAGGTTTCATAAATAAGAAATTTTTTCTCTATAATTATTTATACTGGCTCATACATTTATAATAAAAAATATTTATGTTGATCAAACCACAAAGACCATTTATGTAATTGACTTTACTTTATTTTTAGTATTAATTAACTTTAGTAAACTATTAAAAAAATTATTTATGAGCCAACAGTTTAATTAAAGTTAAAAATATTAAAAACTTAAATAAATAAAAATTTAGCGTTTAATTTGACCGAGTTAAAAAAACTTCCAAATGGTCTAAGACAACTCAAATTTTTTTATTTAACGTATCAATTATTTTATCGTTTTAATTTTTAATTACACCAAAAACAATTTAAAATTTTAGGTCCATACAACATCTTTGAGATTCATGATTAACAACTTTAATAATCAAACTTTGGTTCGTCAGACCTTTACATAAAAATTGAGAAATATAATCAGGTTTTCAATCTTCTTTCGTGTTTCAATTTGACTTTTCATTTTAATCCGATTAAATCACACCTTAAATATTTAAAACATTTAGATTTATCGCTTTACCATTATAATCTTGCTTTGATACAAATGTGAACGGATTATAAAATAGAATCTTTGGCCGATTTTATTTAAGAAGAAAATAAAATATATTTGACCAACAAACATTTTTTTATTATAAATTTATGAACCAACATAAATAATTATAGAGTCAAATATTTTTATAATATTTTATATACGAAACCTCTAGAAAATATTTTCTAAACATGAATGATTTTTTCGATTATAAATTTTGATTGGTTTACACTTTAAATATAATAAATTAAAATTAATTAAGACTAAAAAATATTTAAATCATTTATGATCCAACATAAATAATTAAATAATTATTTTCTATTTTTATAGTTTATTAAATTTAAGTAACACTAAAAAAATAATTTATTTAATTAAGAATAAAAAAGAGTTAAAAAATTAATTGTAGAAATGGTCCCTATAGTTTACATCAAAATAAGGGTAATTTGGTCATATTAGAAAAGTTAATAGGTTGAGGGACCAAAATTGCAAACAAACTATGAAAATAATGACCGTTTCTGCAAAATTGAAAGTTCAGGGACCAAATCCAAAATTTAGGACAAACCACAGGGACCATTTTTGTAATTAACTCAAAAAAAAAAAAAGATGACTTATAATTCGTCTAACATTTCTAAATTTCTTCAATTCAGCCCATTCTGGAAAATATTTCTTTAAATTGGTCCGGTATGGAAGGTTTCTCCAGGTGGCCCATTCTCCATTGCATTTCAAAATTTCTTCAATTTGACCCATTGCTTATTCATCCAACTTGGATATATATTTTAGGCCAACGGCCCTATTTAAGTGATGGGCCCAAGATGGATTAGATATGCTTGTACTTTTTGATATAAAAACATTTGGATACGAAGAGAAATTTTGTCCAGATTATTAATTTTGTTAATCTAACGTTAAAATGTTAAATCATAGGATGACACTCAACTTATGAGAACCTATTGAAATTTAAGCTTATGGAATTAAAACTCCAGCTATTCTTTTCTCCATAAACTGCGTTTGGATGAATTTATTTTTTAGAAGTTTATTAAAACCACAAACACTTAAACCATAAAGCCACTTCAAGAGGTTTTTAAAAGTAGCTTAAATTTATAAAAATTGAAATTACCGAAATAACTTTATTTAAATATGATTTTAATTTGATTCATTTATATGGATTTTAAGTTATTTATATTTTCTGGTTCCACCTATTTCATCTAACACATCTATTAACAAAAGCTGCAGCTACAACTAGTTTTTGTCAAACACGCCATTTATATGAGTTTTAAGTGTGTACTGACTCCTTTTTATCCATAAGTTGTAGCAAAAAAAATAATCTAAACACAACTTATCGAAAATATTAATTTATATTTCTATTTTATCAATGGATTATTCAATTTGTTGAATATCTAATAATGTTACGAGAACAAAACTGAATACGAAAAAACAGATCTATTCAATTTGATGTATCCTTCTTGAGTGTTTATTTATGTGTTACTAGGATACACATGTTAGTGATGTTTAACATTAGAAATGAAACTTGTAAGTTTTTGAAACATTAATGACCTATTTGTAAAAAACTAGCTGGAGCTGCAGTTTATGGTAGCTTGAGTTTTTATCAATAGACGTGTTTGGTAAGGTAACTGGAGCTAGAGTTGGTTAATATAAAAGATATAAAAGTACATATAAATAAATAAACCAAATTAGAATCACAATTAATTAAAGTTATTTTGTAATTTTATTTCACATAAGATCAAGCTACTTCTAAAAGCTACTTGAAGTAGTTTATGAGTTAAACCTTATGGAAATTTATTGGTTTAATAAGCTCTTCGAAAAAAAAAAAGGCTTATAAATAAAAAGTAGTTGGAGCTTTAAAAGCCATAAACTTAAATTCTCATAAGCTGTTACAAGTTGCATGCCAAACGGGGTTTACATTAATTTCAAAAAGTTTTGAAGAGAAACAAAATTGAAAAGTTTCTATCATTCATTTGTGAATGTTGAATTTGTATTTGAAAGAAAGAATATTGAAAATATGACAAGGACATGCTACCAAAATTTAATTGATGCTAAAAGTATATGAAGGCATGGAGGTGGTGGATCCAAACGTCATGAAAACATATACACGTTTGGCAAACAAAATCATACAATGGACCCATTAATTAATGTGGTCGATGAAAATAAATTTAATATAAAGATGCGTTTGGTATTAAGAAATCGATGGATAAAATAATTTTGGATTTTATATTTTATAAAAAAATGATAATAAAAATAAATTTAGATTGATATAAAAAATAAACAAAAAAATCTTAATTCTTGTTTTATGTTTTTTGTTCTCTTCATTTTAGTGAGAAAATCAAATAAATAACATTTAAAAAAAATTAATTTCTCCATCATTCTATCGAGGATAATGATATCATCCTATAATAAAATAAACTTGAAAACGAAAAAAAAAAATCATTTTTTGATCTCTCTATACCAAACGTACACTAAGATGACATTTGATTCGTAGAATGTTGGCTAAAGGAATGAAATTTATTATATGAATATTCTGAAAAGAATTAATAGAATCTGTCTGAATTCAAATATTGTCGTTTGTTTGGTTGGTAGAAACGGAATGAAATTTGATTTCATTCGTTGTTGCCTTTTATTTAGGTTAACAAATCTGTCAAATAAATTAAAATATAATTATGAGAATAACCAACATACCAATAATAATAGAAATAGGTAAATATGAATGGTTTGAAAATCACATCACTCGTTTATTTTTATATTTATTCTCAAGCTGAAAGCATTTGAAATCAAACAAACATAAAAGAATGTTTTTTGTTTCTCTAAATGAATCAAACTAAAGAAACTGTATTAGCGTAACAACTAATAATCAACCATATTTTATCCATTAGTACAAATGGTTAAAGTTTGATATTTTGGTAAATTTTTGCCATGATCGATCAGAATTATCATAGACTACTATCTTATGTCATTAGTTTTAATATAAATACTAATGTTAGATCAATATCTTTTCATTCGACAAAATTGTTCATAAACTATATTTACTTAGAAGACGTACATCATTCGTTTAGGTTTCTCCATCAAACTTGTGGAGTTTACTATCCTGTAGTAGTGTATCAAAGATCTTAAGAAGCTAGATGTGATCATTTCAAATCGTAAAAGGGTTATGCAACCGCTTTTATAATTTTCGGTCGTTGGTAACACAAATTTGAGCTGTGTTTTCAATTTTATTAATTAGATTTGTCGGGTCGAGTTAATAACCGATAATATTAGTTGAAATTTCATAAGTTTTGAGATTAAATAAAAAATATGATATTGAGTTTGATGAAACGAACCAAAATTATAAATAATGATGGACTATTGAGTATTTAATTTTGGGCTTTATATTGTTAATTCATTTGTTACATTAAATTATAAATAAATATACTACAAATTTATTTATTTGATTGAAGTTTATAAATTTTTGGATTAAATTGTTCTAATTTTTGAAAAGCACAAGTTACACATTCAAATAACCACCGGTTGCACAAACAAAAATCATAAAAAGTTACTCCATGAAACAAAGTTATTGACGGAATGATCTATGACACGTGCCACTCTGGACATCCATTTGGGTCCGCCCATATACATCATTCGTATAGGTTTCCCATCAGTCTTGTGAAGTTTACCATCCTGTAATAGACGAGATGTGATCATTTCAAATCGTAAAAGGGTTTGCAATGCTCCCTAAAGCAATAGTTAATTTCCTTAGTATAGTAATGTAACTTCAGGATATATAATTTAAGGCAAGAAATACATGTGACCCAACAACTAATAAAATATTTTTGTATGTTAAACATTATTTAAAGAAACATATGCATTAAAAAAATGCAACCTTTGAAAGGCAAGTTGATAAGACTACAATGAATCTACCCTAAAACCAAAATCCTTTAAATTCCAACAAACCCATTTGACATTTTGACCATTGTGTTCTCATTCCCCATGATTTGTTTAATCAAATTAAGGCTTCTAATTGGGGAAGTTGCATGTACTTGGATTTTTATTTTAATTATTTTTAAATTGCCTTTTTTATTCATTTTTCATTATTACAATATAACCAGCTTGTAATTAAATAAAAAGTTAATAAGCAAACTTGTGATCATCACCCTTTTTAAGCTATTAATTAATTAATTAATTTAATTTCTTTTAATAATTAATGATTAATATTCCACACGCACAATGACAATCAAAACTTGGCTGGTTTTAGAGCCCCAAGTATTTGTGACAGAAATAAATAGTTGATTAATATTCACGTATAAATAAATAAAACTTGCCGCATGTTCAGGCTAAAAGTCGGTTTTGGATGATTATACATTAAGGACTTTGAATTTTTGAATTGTTTAATTAATATTTATGGGAGTAACTTTTAATCATCCAAAATATCAATTTTTACCTTGTATGAACTTAAATTGATAGGATTTTGAAATATTTAGAAAGGTTGGTAGATTATGAAAGATGGAAAAAGCAAAGAATATGAAATGATAAATGAAGCTAAATCTTTTCTGTTATTTTTCTCCAAACGTGACATAAGAAAATTTTTAAATCCAAATTCTAAATGAATTATTTAAATAATTCAAACCAAGCGACACCATAACACCCTTATTCCTAGGCTTAATAAAAGAAATCCATTCCTAACAGAACTTGAAAATCGACCCAATTTAACCCAGGACACAACGGAAATAAGAAATCCACAACTTAAAATAGCGGTGATAAGAAGCACTTTGATCAATGAACCCGATCATACTTATTGTTAGAATATAACTTATCATATTTATATAATTTTACAATATATAACATAAATTATTCTTCACTTTTTATATAAAGTGTTAATTATTTTTTTTAGAAAAACTAATTAGTAGTAACACCAAGAGAAGACATACAAAGATTTCAAAGAGATCACATATAATCCAACAATATGAAAGTTATACATATGAATAATTAATAATGATTAATATGTATAACTTTCAGGGTTGGCCCTAGGGGCACATGGGTAGTGACGGATCTAGAAATTTTTTTTATAGGAGACGGAATTTATGACGCTGCCGTAGTTCTATAAAAAAATTTCAAACCTCAAAAGTTCGGTCGCTTCATCTTGATTACATAATTAAAGAAATACGTAAATGCTACAACTCGTTAATCGTTACAAAATAAAAAAGAATTAGATTCTACATTTTTCTCCTACTAGTTTTAATCTTTTGAAAACGAGTTATTAGTTATTTCATGATCGTCCAAAACATTGAGTAACTTTTTATGGTTCAAATGCAACAGTCATTTTCATCACCAATTGAATTGTGGAATTATTTGTGAAATTTATGGAGAAATATTAGAAGTTCTTCCACTTGATAAAACTTAGGATCTTGGTAAATTTAAAAAAAAAACGATTCATATTGTCTTATGAACTAAAACAATCAAACAAATGTTAATTGTTAAAACACTTAAAGTCTTAAACAAACAATAATTTAAATATCTAAAAGACTAAAACAACAAATAACATTCTAACAAACAACAAATAGGTAAATAACAATAAAACTAACAATATATTCCTAGACCAAGCCAAATGTGAAGTGTCTAACAATGAAATAGCCTAATAAATAAATGTTCAGTGCACATGTATTTTTAAATTATTTGTTAAATGGGTAACAACATATTACGTTTTAGTATATTTTCTTAGATTTTGTAACAAATCTTTTTATATGTGTGAAATTTATAAAAACCAACAAGGTAATTGGGGTCAAACTTAAAAAATTATAGAGGTCGATTTTTTTTCGATTATATACATAACACGATTTTAAAAAAAGTTATTCGGGTCGTTTGACCCCTGTACCCAAGCAATAAATCCGCTCCTGCACATGGGCTACTGCCTAATGCATCATACAAAGAAGGACATTATTTTTTTCAGTCCGATAAGTAATATGTTAGGCCCACACATGTATTTTTCAAATTTTCAGCCCAATAAATGAAAAAAATTATAAAAAAATAGTATGTTGTATTGTTAAAAACTAAAAAGACATTATTTTCTATCTTGGTCAAACTCATATAAAAATAGTATTTCACATTTTAAAAAGATATTTTCTTATATTTCGCACTGGGCATGAAATTACTCAATATTGTTGAATTGTACTATTAGTTTTTTTCTATATGTTTTATAAGTTATATAGATATGTTATTTATCTTATATTAAATATCGATATGAATAAAAAAAAAGTTTTACTAAAATCTAAGTAAACACACTAATTTTTAGCATATAAAAAACGACCCCAGTGGTGCCGGGAATGTGTTCATGGTAAGGATGAGTAGGACGAGTGAAAATCGAAAATGAGGATAGGTGATGAGATCTATATGTGTCATCCCTGGTCCTTTACTATCTCCGGGTAATCTCTTAATTATATGTTACATTTGGCTCGCGAAATGAAGTTTGAAGCAATTGGAACTTAAACTCACTCATTGGTGTGCTTAGTGGGAAAGGATATGAGATGTTTCAGATTGGCTTGGGGGTGTAAGTTGTAAAGTGTTGTAATCTTACAAATTACTAGGAATGAGAAATGTTTTTAATCATGGGCTTTTATGAAATTTTAAAAAAACTTGTAAATTATTCTTTGTATTCAAAAGTTGCAACAGGTAATGGGATTTAAATTTAAATTCTATCAAACTTTTTTTCAAAGACAAACATAGAGCTAACCAAGTTTTCCTAGTCAAATCTAGAATATATTTTATCATCTATATGAGTGGGATATCATCTGTATCAATGTCACATCAGCTTCATATCAATATTTTTTCTCTATTTCTTTCATCTTTCTTTCTTATTTAAACTATTGTAGTGGTCATCTTTCTATCTCACGCAAAAAACACACACAAAACTTTATAAAAGAAAAAAAAGAATGTGAGAGGTGATGAGGTGTAATGTGCGGAATCATGGCATCCATTCGAGGTGATAATTGTTTATTTGTTAAATTTATTTGATAATTGCTAAACTTATTTGTTAATACTTAATTCTTTAAAAAAAATTAGTTTAATGGACAAAATCTTGTTATTTGTTAATTTGTATTGACAACTTATTTCGGTGACCCGATTCATATTAGAAAATATTTCAAAAACTATGTATTAAACTTATGGACACCAATAACAAAATTTTATGGATCCGTCTCGGTGTGAACATCTTTTCACCCTGCAAGGTGACCACTCCGGTTCCCTTAAGATACAAAAACCAAGTCCTAGAAATCAAAAGAAATTAACATGCGTGTAAGATACCCCAAATTATAAAAACAGATTAGCTGAAAATATTAAAATTATAACCCATCCTTTTACAAGTAACTATCATGCCATGTAGAAAGAAACAATAAATGGAGCCAATTAGTAGATAAGATATTGTAGTCATAATAAATTAAGAATATTTTACATTATAAAAGCGTTTTAAATAGGGATAATTGCGCAAAAAATCATCAATTTGTCAGTTTTTTGTGATTAAAACCCCAAACCATTTTTCGTTGCATAAAAAACTCCGAACTAACTAAAAATCAGTAAATCAAGGTTTTATCAATGGGTAATCGGTTGAAACCAGTTATTAATCCTACGTGGACGGGTAAATAACGTACGTGGAATAAATTTTAATTGTTGAAACCGGTTGCCAAGTATTACATATAATTTAAACCCCCGTTAATAATTTTTAATTGTAATTTTTAAACGGGATGACATCATCAACGGGGGGTTTAAATGACGTGTAATACTTGACAACCGGTTTCAACAATTAAAGTTTATTCCACGTAGATTATTTACCGTCCACGTAGGATTAATGACTGGTTTCAACCGGTTACTCATTGATAAAATTGATTTACTGATTTTTAGTTAGTTCGGGGTTTTCTATGCAACGAAAAATAATTTAAGGTTTTAATCACAAAAAACTGACAAGTTGATGGTTTTTTGCGCAATTACCCTTTTAAATAACAAACAAGAGGTGGGTGTCATCTTTGGTCATGATATCCACAAGGTAATTAAAGTTGATAATAAGTTAATTAAATAACTCAAGAAATTGATATTTTAACCTAAGACCTTTGATTTGTTTTAATTTTGGATGTATTATTCCTATTAATTGTTGGAACACTCACACATACACTTTTAAAAGCTCATTATCAAAAGATGTTAGATTCGTTGTATTAGATTGGTAACAATCAAATTGACTTGGATAAAACTTTAAATCTTGTTTTAATACACTTTCTGAAAAAGTCGTATTTCGACCCTACATTTGTCTGGGGTTACACGAAATCTACAATCGAATAACTCATAATTTCAAATTCAAATGTTTAAGTAGAAAACCGAAAAAAAAAGACATTTGTAATTGTATGTATTCATATTTTCCAGGGACATCCATAGTGGGAATGTAAGCAATGTTGTTGATATAGTGTTAAAGATACATATTTTGTGTACGGATTTCCTTTATTTATGAGTTGTTAAGTCTAATGCATTATTGATTATGAATTTGCTAATGTTTACATTTTGTAAGTATAGTATTGTTTTCTTGACTTTTGAGAGCAAAACGAGCATGCAATAAGGAATGTGTGGATTTGTGCAATCTTCTTCCGGAATTGTCAAGTTCAAACATGAATTACATTGTTGTGACGGGAGTGGCAATCTTGACCCAACGGTTTGACCCGTTTGCTTCAATTACATTGTCGAAATTGTCAAGTTCAAACATAAACCTGTTTGACCCGTTTGCTTGCATGAGCTCAAATTGTCACCCCTACTGTGACCACTGAGTGAGCAAATGTCGTGACCATCACAGTTAAAGGGCATAATCATAATTCTTGCATGGATAGATGATTTATAAAGATTTCGGTAGCAAAACTAGGAATTCAATACACTTTAAAAGAGGCCAAATTACCAAGAAAGATAACATAAAATACAAAAGTTTTCAATAAAGGTCATGTAAAGAATTTTAGGCTAAAAAAGATAACATAAAATTCAAATTTGACGGAAAAATGTATTGATGACCATATAAGAAGGTAAATTTTTAATTTTATGTTCCATTTTTTGGTTAAAAAAAAAATAACATTTGATTATTTTTCTTGGCCGAAAATTTGAATTTAATGTCATTCCTCGGCCAAAACAAAATTTTACAATACCATTCTTGACCAAAAAGATTTTACAATACCTTTATTCTTAAATTTTATATTTTATATATTTTTTTTTGGTAATTTTCTCCTTTAAGATATTCATTTTTACACACATTTGGAATGGTAATTTAAGGTGCGATCTTTATCAGAGAATCAAGGGGAGATTGGCATGCTTTGAAGATTTCTTCCTTGATCGATTTGTCATCCTCATCTGGTAGGATTTACGTATCTCATGTTTCATTTTTTAATTTTGATTGCCTTTCTTAAATCTTGAGATATCATTAAATAATAGATGTGATAAGAAATTGTAATGAACTAGTGTTATGGTTGCCCGCGCGTTGCTGCGGGAATCCGTAAAAATATGTAGTTTTTATCGCTTAAGGTAAAATATGATGTTAAGAAATAGAAAATAGTTTAAAGATGACAATAACGTAAGTGCATTTGTGTATTCACGCATTAGTGGGTTACATGTTATTTTTCATTGTAATGAATTTACCCTCACTTGCATTGTATTTTTAATGAACTTATTATATTTAAAGGAGTTATTAACATTTATGGTTTTTATAAAAAGACAATTTAAAATTATTGTTAATTATAAATCTTCTTATTATATAAGTTAATTAATAAAAACGTTTATTTTGACATTAAATTGTGTTACACATTTTTGCTTTGCTACATTCGGTGCATTTTTATAGTCATTCGATCTCCAATTGTACCATCTGACTTTATCTTGCATTTATTGTCACATAAAATATCAAAATTATCAGCTTCATTGGATTAATTACAGGTAATGCATCTGGACATTTTCCTTCAATAGCGAAATAACCTTTAATTGACTAATAAAGTACATTTAATTATCTATCAATCAAATTTATTCGATAACAATCGATATAGCAAAACTCAATAATAAGGGTAGCAATTTTAACCCAACGGGCCAAACGGACGGTATTGTTAAATTGACATATCGTAAAAAACTAAGATAGCAAATCCCAATATGCTAAAGTTACACTATTCAAATACATTTCGATCTCTATTTTATCCCTTAATTATTTTATGATGATACAATCTTAAACCAAATAGAAAAAAGTCTGAGAAGAGCTTGGATTCTGTAAGAGAAAATCCGCTAAGAAAACTACTCTAATGAAATTAATGGTCATAAACTCATAATTTGGAAGATGAGGATGTTATGTCTATGTGTAATATAGATGTTATTTAGGATTTATCTGTTATATTGTTTAATATAGATGTCACATATAATTTTACACTGTTACAACCGGTCAAATGTCCAAAATATGTATTAAAAAAACTATTTTAATGAGTTTTAGTTGGTTGAGAGATTTATGAGCGGAAAAAATATCGAAAGACTTAAACCATTATATTTTTATATCTTTATTGATTAAGTCAATCAACTTAATTTTTTTAATGATTAAACACTTGGATTTTAATTTTTTTTATTGATGATCAAGTCCTTCTGCTAATATTTTTATGTAGTTTAAAATTTTCATCATCAAATCTTAGCTATCTCTCACAACCATAATAATATATTTATCATAATTAAGATTTGAAGACTATTAAATTTTAAATTCCATTAACATGCATTAGAAAAAACTTTTATTAAACACCATTTAATATTACGTTTTGCTAACATTTGTCTTTATATATTTTATTAGTCATATATCATTGTAACTTTTTACATATATTGTTTCTTCAATTTAATTTAATTTATTCAATTAGTACACATTTTTAAAAAAATATGATATTTATTTTCGGTTATTATAATTATTGGTTTTTTATAGTTTTTCTTATTAATTATAGTTCTTACTTTATTACAGTGTCATAATTTGATTTTTTTTTTTTTTTGGGTTTAGTTAAAAATCAAGTTTATATTGTATTCCACCTTATTGTAGTCTATTATTTCAAACATTACGACGCCATTAAAAAGTTTCTTTTAAAATAGTTGTTGTTCTATTATATGATTTTTTTTTTTTAGTGTTACCTTTAGTTAAAACTTTTTGTTTTTTTTTTTTTAAATTTTAAGATTAGATTATCATTAATACTAACATAGATAATAAACATATATCATTCATTTCATGATGACAATTTTTGGTTGACAATCAGTGTTTTTCTAACATTTTCCAAATCTTATATTTTATTATAACTTTATACTTATTTTAATCCTTAAGTAATTGTTTTATGATTTTTATCTTAGATGTTTTAAAATTCTATTATCATTAGTTTATCTATAAAAATTACATTGTTATTAGACTGACTTGCTCAGCTGCAGTTGATTTTTAAGACTTTTAGCGACAGCTGCTGCTAACTTCTCAAGTACGAGTTGGCAACATCTATCATTTAGCTGCTATTATAAATTTTATTAAGTAGCTCTTTAAACATTTTTTTAATAGGTAGTTCTATCAATATAAAGTACTATTTAAAACAACATTTATACTATTATATAACTTGCCTGAATTTCAGTACATTTATATTTATTTATTTTTTATATTTAAAAAATATATGCATTTTAATTTTAATATATGTATGATTAATTGAATATATTATTTGATATTTTTTAAATGTATTGGCAAATGATATCAGTTTATTATTAATCTAATTCATTTAAACCTTTTATTTTCAGGTAGTATCAATATTGAATTAGTATAAGTAATAATATGAATAAAAATTAATATTAATGTTTTTAGTTATTCAATTTAGTTTATTTTGATTTTTATAACTTTTTCTAAAAAAACTATAAAACATAAGTCTATTATAATTTTTAGTTTGATTGAAATTCTATTTTTTAGTATAATTCAACATTGAAATTATAATATCATACTCCGTTGCGACATGTGGTACTCATAAATCTACTTGTATACACTTACATCATAACCATTTATTAGGGGTTGTAATTTGATGGTAAAACTCCCTTTAGTTTCAAGATAAAAATTAAAAGTTAACTCAAATGAAGCATCTCGATGATGAAAAATCGTGTAATCTACAAATTGAAACAAGAGATGTTTTGCCATCAAAATATTACCCCATTAAATGGTTACAATAAAACTTAATATTGTCTTATATAATATAAAAATAGGGTTTAGATATAAAAATAAAGTTAATATTCAAAAACGCCGATCAATTTTTTTTATTTTCTTAATTAAGTCTCTAAACTTTTTTTCCAATTGTTTAAGTCCCTAAACTATATTTGTCTAATTCAAAAGCATATATTAATGTAACATCCCATTTTCGTGATAATTGCGTGGAATTATTTTAGTGGATGTTTAAATAATTATTATTGCGTGGGTCCAATGAGAACCCGATTAGTGGATATATACGTGTCGGGTTTGCGAGTTACGTGTCTCCGGGTCATAAATTTAGTGGATTGATTATATATTTGGGTTCGTGGATTTAAATGGGTTAAGTGGATTTTAATTGAGAAAAAGGGGTATCGGGTTCGGGTTATGGGGTCGGAACCCGTCGAAACTAGAAAATATATGTACGTGCGTTCCTTCTTATCTTTTCTTTTTTAGAAAAGCCTAAGTGTGTGTGTGAAGGTGTTCGTGTATGTGTGTGTATGTGATACGAATCTAGCAAGAAAGGATCCTAAATCTGAAAAATTGGTGCTGAATCTGATCATCTTCTTCACCTAGGTGTTCTTGAGATCTTGAGGTAAGAAGCTTGCAATTGGTAGTTTAAATTTGTGATGTGTGTTGCTGAAATTGTGTAGAGTGTTTAAGGGTTTGTATGGGGCTTTTTGTATATTGACTTTGAAGTAATTTTGCTGCTGGAATCGAGTTTATGGGAGGGTTTTACCCCTGGGCAGAAGCTGGAAATCGAGCAGAGAAGGAGCAGATCGCCAGGGATCGCGGTCGCGATGCCCTGGGCGCGGTCGCGACGCGGTCGGCAGCAGTGCGGCCGTGTTGCCTGAGCGCGGGCATGATCGAAGGGGGGAGGGTTTGGAGCCGGTTTTGGGGTATTTGGGTCCCGTTTGGGCTGTTTTTGAGTCGGGATATTGTTGGGAATTGTGAGTCGGGTTTTAATCGAGTTCTCGGGGCTTCATCGGGGTTGTTTTCGAGTTAGAGTTTTGGGATTCAATTGGGGGTTGCTTTTGGATTCGAGTTAAGCTCATTATGAGTTTGTGATAGGTGTTCGTGAATTTGTGTTAACGAGTTGGGATTTGTGTAATTTCAGGGACGAGTCAGCGAGCCGAGCCGAGTCAGAGATTCCGGGATTAGTGGATCGATCAGGTGAGTACGCGAGATCTTTTAAAAAGACCGGTCGTTGTCTTTTGGGTCATTTTGTGTCATACTTCATATGTGAATATATGAACTGTGTTGAGATGGTGGGCAATACGAGTCGCCCCTCAGGTATGATCCTTCCTTTCTTTATATGTGGATATAAAATTATGTATGAGATCCATGATACCGTGATTGCGATGAGTTATCGCGGGAGCTGAGTAGCTCTGTTCAACCCTGAGTAGGGTCCCCATATATATATGGTTGTGTTTATTCTCAGGTCGCTCCTGAGCCTATGAGTCCTGTTAGCCATGAGTATGGCTAGGGTGCAGGAGGGGAAGAGTTTCCCCATTTGAGATGAGTATCTCATTGGGCATTGGATCTCATATGTCTCTGAGCAGAGGCTTGTGTGGCATGAGTATGCTATGTGTTCATACCTGTATTGAGATGTTGATTGCCAGGGACAGAGATTGAGCTTGTGTTGTGTGTATGTGCTACGTGTATGCATGCTATGTGTTACTGTGCAGAGTCTAACCCTCGAGTACTCACGAGCTTTCGAGCTTACGTATTCGAGTCTTCCGTGTTCAGGGTATCAGGGGAAGAGATGAGTAGCTGGGTTTGCTGATCAGGGGATTGCGGGGATCGGGAATCATCTGGGGAGCTTGGTGTTAGTTTTGTGTAATGATCTAATCAGTGTTAATTATGTTAGCAGCTTTTGGGATTATGTAATCAGCGGATTATATGTTGATTGTGTTTATGTAAAAGTTTTAAATTAATAGTGGTTTCGAGTTATCCTGTGACGTGTGCATAATAGAGCTATTGCGATAAGCCACCTGTGTATTGAATTGACGTGGCATTTCCGGGATCGGGAGGGGTGTTACAGCATGGTATCAGAGCTTGTGGTTTAAAGTCTGAGTATCATTAGTGGATGCTTAACTTAAACCTTGTTTCGATCCGTGGAGGATCTATTGCGATTAATTTTGGTGGAATTAACTAACCTGGCTTAGTGTATAACGCTGGGTGATTTATCTATGGTTCTCAATTGTTTCGGTTTGTGCAGATAATCATGGCAGATCAGGGCGAGGGATCCGGCGCGGGCAAGCCGGAAGGGGACGAGTTCATTCGTAAGTCAGAGCTTCTGGGGGTATTGACTGAGTTTTACAGGCAGCAGAGAGAACAGGAGCGGGAACAGGATCAGGGTATGGGATCACGTGCTGGGGGTGGTCAGGATACGGGTATGGGTGCCTCTTCATCTACGTCTCGGCGAGGGGGTTTGTTTAAGGATTTCATGACTGGGAATCCGCCAGAGTTTAGAGGTGGGGGTGAGCCAGGGATGGCTATGGCATGGGAGCGTGAGGTGGAGGCTGCCTTTAGAGTTGCGCACGTGGAGCCGAGAGATATGGTCGGTTATGCGACCTATCTGTTGAGGGGAGGGGCGTCACAGTGGTGGCAGTCTATAGAGTCAGCAATGACATCTTCTGCGGCGTATGCGATGACGTGGGATCAGTTCAGGGCTGTGTTCGAGCTACAGTATATTCCGAGAGACGAGAGGCGAGAGATGGAGCGGCGATTCCTTCACCTACAGCAGGGAGAGATGACGGTGCAGCAGTATGTAGACCGGTTCAATGAGTACTCCCAGTTTGCGACTCACCACATCGCCACCGAGCAGCGAAAGGTTGATGCATTCGTTGATGGACTGCGAGCTGACATCAGAGAGTTCGTTGGGATGCACGAGACGCCTACCTTCGCTAGAGCGTTAGAGATGGCCCGCATCAGAGAGCGGGAGATAGCCAAGCAAAGAGAGGACCCATTCTTTCAGCGCAGGCGTGCAAGGACTCCCGAGCAGTCCTCGAGAGATCGGAGGTATTCCAGAGACGAATCCAGGGAGCGGCATTCGGGCCAGAGTTCAAGAGATAGACGAGACAGAGATAGAGACAGAGACAGAGACAGGGATAGGGAGCGGAGGTCGAGTGGACCAGGGCGGAGCCAGCGATCAGATAGTCAGAGTCAGAGGCAGAGTTCGAGATATACAGGGCAGAGTCAGAGCAGTGTAGGGCAGAGGCCTCGAGATGGGAGCGATAGGGGAGACAGTTCGGTTGGAGATCGGGAGTGCCCGAGATGCCACCGACGCCATAGTGGGCCGTGCGTGCCCAGGTGCTATCAATGCGGTCAGCATGGGCATGCTGCCGCCACGTGTACAGTCCCAGAGCCGTTGTGCTTCCGTTGTGGGAGACCGGGGCACAGAGTACGAGATTGTCCAGAGATGGGGCCAGCGATACAGGGTATGAGTTCTAGTGGGGCCAGAGTTGAGCCGTCGTCATCCGGTCGTCATGATACTAGAGCACGGGGTCGGGTATTTCAGGCGACTGCAGAGGCAGCTCGAGATGATGCTGATATGGTTTCGGGTATGTCTTTCTGAGCTTGCTTGAGTGTGTGTCAGTTGTGGGACGGGTCATTGGGCTGTGTCTGTGATAAGAGTATGTGTTCTGCTGTGTGTGACTGCTTCGTTTTGTCTGTGGTTATGTGACTCTGTGACAGAGGTACGGGACGAATGTGTATGGGTTATATGGGATTATTATATCTGGGCATGTGTGTGAGAGTGAGATATATTGTGGTGTAATGGGTTATCAGAGTTTCGAGATTGGGCATTGTGTCATATTAGTGGATCAAATTATGTGAATAATTAATGCGAGTGTGTTTGTGATTGTGGGATTCAGTGACAGAGGGGCGAAATTGTGTATATGGGCTGAACGGGGTATATATGTGTAGTCAATGTGCTAGAGTTGGGCTACTGTGATCTGGGTGTGTATGTGAGAGCGGAATATATTGTGATGTGCTAGTGGATTGATCAACCCTGATAGTGGAGTGTCATATTAATAGTGGATTTAAATTCTTGTGTGTGCTATCCCTATCTGTGATATTGTGCTTTGCGAGATGCGTTTATCTGGGTGGTGAAAAGAGTCCAGAGTTCTGTTGTGATAGTGGATTAATCTATTGCGAGTGGATTTAATCCATTTATGAGTTTAACCATGTTTATGAGCTTGCGTTTAGTGATTCGATGGAGATGTCTTTATGTGTTGTGTTAGTGGATGATCTATATAGAGTTATGTGAGTATGTGATAAAAGATAGTGAAAATCGATGGATTGAGATCGTGCGTGGGCCGAGTGGCTTATGAGGTGACGCCACGTGAAGATTCTGTGAATAGAGGATTTACCAGTTGCCGATATGTGGATTAGGGGATTTAATTGAGCTATTAGTGGATTGTCAAATTGAGTTAAAAAAATTCGAGGGAGTCGACTTGTTTCGAGAGTTGAAATAGAGATGTGTATTAGTGATGATTGTGTCAATCAGAGTTCAAATGCGAATTTATCAAGAATTATTGGTATGTCGAGAGATGTGAGTCAGCATTTTCGGGAATTTTTGTGTATTTGCGATTGGTTTGCGATAGATTCCGGGGACGGAATCTTTTTAAGAGGGGAGGATTTGTAACATCCCATTTTCGTGATAATTGCGTGGAATTATTTTAGTGGATGTTTAAATAATTATTATTGCGTGGGTCCAATGAGAACCCGATTAGTGGATATATACGTGTCGGGTTTGCGAGTTACGTGTCTCCGGGTCATAAATTTAGTGGATTGATTATATATTTGGGTTCGTGGATTTAAATGGGTTAAGTGGATTTTAATTGAGAAAAAGGGGTATCGGGTTCGGGTTATGGGGTCGGAACCCGTCGAAACTAGAAAATATATGTACGTGCGTTCCTTCTTATCTTTTCTTTTTTAGAAAAGCCTAAGTGTGTGTGTGAAGGTGTTCGTGTATGTGTGTGTATGTGATACGAATCTAGCAAGAAAGGATCCTAAATCTGAAAAATTGGTGCTGAATCTGATCATCTTCTTCACCTAGGTGTTCTTGAGATCTTGAGGTAAGAAGCTTGCAATTGGTAGTTTAAATTTGTGATGTGTGTTGCTGAAATTGTGTAGAGTGTTTAAGGGTTTGTATGGGGCTTTTTGTATATTGACTTTGAAGTAATTTTGCTGCTGGAATCGAGTTTATGGGAGGGTTTTACCCCTGGGCAGAAGCTGGAAATCGAGCAGAGAAGGAGCAGATCGCCAGGGATCGCGGTCGCGATGCCCTGGGCGCGGTCGCGACGCGGTCGGCAGCAGTGCGGCCGTGTTGCCTGAGCGCGGGCATGATCGAAGGGGGGAGGGTTTGGAGCCGGTTTTGGGGTATTTGGGTCCCGTTTGGGCTGTTTTTGAGTCGGGATATTGTTGGGAATTGTGAGTCGGGTTTTAATCGAGTTCTCGGGGCTTCATCGGGGTTGTTTTCGAGTTAGAGTTTTGGGATTCAATTGGGGGTTGCTTTTGGATTCGAGTTAAGCTCATTATGAGTTTGTGATAGGTGTTCGTGAATTTGTGTTAACGAGTTGGGATTTGTGTAATTTCAGGGACGAGTCAGCGAGCCGAGCCGAGTCAGAGATTCCGGGATTAGTGGATCGATCAGGTGAGTACGCGAGATCTTTTAAAAAGACCGGTCGTTGTCTTTTGGGTCATTTTGTGTCATACTTCATATGTGAATATATGAACTGTGTTGAGATGGTGGGCAATACGAGTTGCCCCTCAGGTATGATCCTTCCTTTCTTTATATGTGGATATAAAATTATGTATGAGATCCATGATACCGTGATTGCGATGAGTTATCGCGGGAGCTGAGTAGCTCTGTTCAACCCTGAGTAGGGTCCCCATATATATATGGTTGTGTTTATTCTCAGGTCGCTCCTGAGCCTATGAGTCCTGTTAGCCATGAGTATGGCTAGGGTGCAGGAGGGGAAGAGTTTCCCCATTTGAGATGAGTATCTCATTGGGCATTGGATCTCATATGTCTCTGAGCAGAGGCTTGTGTGGCATGAGTATGCTATGTGTTCATACCTGTATTGAGATGTTGATTGCCAGGGACAGAGATTGAGCTTGTGTTGTGTGTATGTGCTACGTGTATGCATGTTATGTGTTTCTGTGCAGAGTCTAACCCTCGAGTACTCACGAGCTTTCGAGCTTACGTATTCGAGTCTTCCGTGTTCAGGGTATCAGGGGAAGAGATGAGTAGCTGGGTTTGCTGATCAGGGGATTGCGGGGATCGGGAATCATCTGGGGAGCTTGGTGTTAGTTTTGTGTAATGATCTAATCAGTGTTAATTATGTTAGCAGCTTTTGGGATTATGTAATCAGCGGATTATATGTTGATTGTGTTTATGTAAAAGTTTTAAATTAATAGTGGTTTCGAGTTATCCTGTGACGTGTGCATAATAGAGCTATTGCGATAAGCCACCTGTGTATTGAATTGACGTGGCATTTCCGGGATCGGGAGGGGTGTTACAATTAATTTTTGACTGGCTACTGGATTAACCGCTAAAACAAAAAGTTTAGATACTTATAGTGAATTTTTTTCTAAGTGAAAAAACTAAGGTAATTTGTTTGATAACCGGTCAAACAAGTCAAATATACATTTTTGAATAAGACAAATATATTTTAGGGACTTAAATAATAAAAGAAAGTTTCGAGACTTAATTGCAAAAAAAAAAAGTTGATATAGTTTTTCCAATATGAAATCTTAAAAAATAGTTGAATGACTTAATCAATCAATACATTAAAATCCAAGGGTGTATTCATTAAAAAATTAAAGGTCGCCTGGGTCGCCGAATAAAATTTAAAGTAATTAGAATTTAATTGACGGTTAATATTGAAAAAAAAAACCCATCATTTTTTCTTATTTTCACGATACATGTCCTTAACAATTTTTCTTACTTTTTAAGTCCATAAAGTATTATTGTCTTCTTCTAAAGCATATATTTGACCTGTTCGACTAAACTATTCTTACTGTTTAAGTCCCTAATACTATATGTTTTCATATTTTATCGATTGAAATCTTAAAACTTCTGAAATTAGGTCTAAAAATTAATAGGTGAACTCTAGTTTGAAATCTGAAATTAGGATCTGAAAACTATTCTTTCTAAATTAAATCAATATTTTATTTAATTAAAATATTAAATTCACTTTAATCAAATAAAAATAGTTGTTTACTATGAAAAAACCAACATGTTTTCATGTTTTTTGCAATTTAGTCCCTCCGTGTTATTTCTCTTAAGAAAGTCATCAAGTTATTGTTTTCAATCCGGTTTTCGGAAAAAAAAATTTTTTTTTCATAATCAACCCTGACTTTTTCCACAAAAAACCAACATGTTTTCACTATTTTTCTCCGAAAAATCCACCAACTTGAAGACTTTTTTGAAAAATTAAAGAAAATTTTCAAAAATCACAAACAAATATATTACTTAAGGATTTTATTGGTAAAAAATAACACGGATGGACTAAACCGCAAACACGTGAAAAACATGTTAGTTTTTTTCATATTAAAATTAACTAAAAATATATTCATTTAATTAATTAAAATATTAAACTATTTTAATATGTTTGTTGCGTAAATTAAATAAAATATAATATATAAATAATTTAAAACTTAAAATTTAATTAATAGTCGTCAATTTTTAGATTTCAAACTTTAAGGCTACATCTTAAATTTCAGGAGTGATTTCAGATTTTAAACTTCAAACTTTAATATCACCTCTTAAATTTCAAATGTGGTAGATTTCAGACGTTTAACATCTTAAAAGCCAAACAACACCATAGTCGATAAATAGATGAAAATACATTTAGTTTTCTTTTTACACATAAAATATGGATGTATCTATGTATGTATAATTATATTATATATATAGACACAACATATCCACACATATACACTTGCATGTTTGTTATATAGTTTATTACTTCAAGTTGGTATCAAAGCCCATACTATGTGTGAGTGGTCATTGATGTTCACAAGGTCAAGTTGTGATTAAGCGACATGTCCATGAAAACAAATCATTTCTTCAATTCCCTCAGCTCCCTACTGTTGTTCTTCAACTTGCTTTATAAATTATAATATAACTTCTATCTTCTTCAATTATCTATACATGTTACTTTAAGTGGGCATTTAAAAATACAATATAATGATGCAAAAAGTGTAAAAGAATAAGAATAAAACATAATTTATAGGTTCAATCTTATAATGCTAAGATAATTTATATATGAAATGGTAAAACTTAACGAACATTTTTTGTATCGGTTGAAGATGAATAGGACATATTTAGTTAAATAAATACAATGGTAAAACGTTATCGAATTAGAATCTGTTTTATAATAAATAACTATTCAAGTAAATAAATAAGTCAAATGATATGAAAATATATTGGATTTTGAGTTGGGGTTTGCATTGGAATCACATTTTTACAATGTGCATTTAAGATATCATAGATAAGGAAAAAACACATGTTTTGATAAATATGGTTTGAAAAATACATGTATCGGGCATGATCATTAAAATCTTCTTTTTATGAAATTTTGGATCCTGAAAATGTGTGTTTTTTAAAACTATAACTTAAATAAATATATATTTTTATAAGTAGCTCGTAAAATGAACTAATATCATATTATATTTTCATGTTATTTTTCCAAGGGAAAACCTTAGCATATGGCAACCAACTAGTCAACTACAAGCTTTTGGAGTGACTCGTTGGTTCCTAATGCTCTCGTCGCTCTTCTCACCTTTTCACACGAGCATTTGCTCTCGATATGGCCGTTGGGGTGTCGAGCTACCAAGATCATATGGATATAATGGTTCTGAAGGTTTTGTTGACTCTTGGTACTTGAGATATGAATTAAGAGGATGAACAATCGATGATCCGGTTGCGATAGTAACTTTCATTAAGGATATTAGGTTTTAGGGATAATTGAGCAAAAAACCCGCAAATTTGTCAGTTTTTTGTGATTAAAATCCTAACGAAACCCCCGAACTAACTAAAAATCAGTAAATCAACGGGGTTTAAATGAAGTGTAATACTTGGCAATCGGTTTCAACAATTAAAATTTATTTCACATAAGTTATTTACCGGTTCACGTAGGATTAATAACCAGTTTCAACCGGTTACCCATTCATAAAACTTTGATTTACTGATTTCTAGTTAGTTTGAGGTATTCTATGCAACGAAAAATTGTTTGGGGTTTTAATCACAAAAAGCTGACAAGTTGAGAGTTTTTTGCGTAATTATCCATAGTTTTTATATGATAAAAATGGTATATGTTTTATAAATCATGTCGACATCATTGCAACGACAAAGTATAAAAACCAGTGTGTTCGTATGTACATTTAGTTAGTTTCTTAGTACACTTAATCACTTATAAGTAATTCTCATAAACAAAATATATTGCACATCCATATTAATTTTTTCATCCATATCCATGTAAATTAATGATTTTTTTTTTAATTCGTTACCATCTTTTAGTCTTTCCCGATAGATTTGGCTAAAAAAATAATAAATAAATAAAATAAATTTATTAAAAAATAAAAAAAGTAAACATTATAAAATAAAAATTTTATAAAGAATTAAGGGAGGGTCAAATGCCGTTCAATGCATGAATTTACAGGCGGCAGTAGAGTAGGGCTAAGTAGCTAACCCAAAACTACTTCCATCGACTCTTTTATAAAAAGTAGGTCCGAATTTATATGCCCATTTATAACCCAACAAAAGTGTCCTTGTGCAATGCAATGAATCATACTTGTCTGAAATATTTAATTAAAATCTTTTGTTAAAATATTATATACAACGATGACTTAATGGTGGTTGAGACTTAATAATCTTAAAAAAAATCTTGAATTTGACTCCTACGAGTTTCAATTACTTAATATTACGAAAAAAAACATTGTGTTCTTTAATTTTAAGAGAATATTAAAAAAAAAAATGAAAGCGGAATAAATTTTTTAAGGAATATAGAAGGGGACACACACATATATAAATAGGATCAAATGATAAGTTAAATATTTGTGAAAAATATGAGAAATGTTGTATCAAAGAACAAACTTGTTGAATTATTTTGTTATTACATGATTCAACAAATAATGTTGTATCAAAGAGGAACCCACCAAAAATATTATAAAAAAGGGTGAGACTCAAATATTTATGGTTAGAATTATTTATACTTAACTTCTCACATATATTAAAGAGGGAAGTCTCTATACTTTCCTTTCTATTTTTCTAAAAAATTTGTTTCGATGATACAAGATTTTTTTTTTATTTTCTTTCTTAACATTATTCTCCTTAAACTATGTTTAAGAGCAAAATGCGAGGCTCATTTGACTAGAGAAATGAAATTTATAAGAATTGAAATTTAAATTTCAATTATTTGCGTATTTGATTGGGTTTGATAAGATATCATGTTTAATGCTAGATTATTTTGGAAACTAATAATAACATATTACTATCATCATATATTTTGATGTAATTTAGTTAAATTTTTTATCAATATTTCTTGTAATCTAATGGTTTAAATTTTATTATACAAGTCAAATGGATCCTAAATCGTTTTTTAGTAGGACCGAGGGACGAAATATTATGGGGACTGAAAGGGGGGTTTTGGCACCTCTATTAATTTGTGTAGTGTTGTTCATGAATGGTTAATCGAATTGGGAATTTGTTTCGAATGGTTAACCGGACATGTCAATTCAAGAATTTTGTGAATCTAAACCTAAACCGAAATACTACCGATTAACTTTTTTTTTTCGGCTCGACTATTCTAATTAACCGTTGTTTAATTTTTAATTCCAAAACTTCAACAATTAATAGTTAGATACTTTTAAAATTTACAATAGCAGAGTTACAAATCAAATTACAAATGTACTAATTAATTATCGTAAAAAAGTTGAATATTATTTATATAATCTAGTAAGAATAAAAGAATTGTTTCATATTTTTATTGCAAATGCATAATATTAATTATTTTAGCTTACAAAATTAATATAGATTAATTATATAATAATTGATATAGATGTTAATATCGATGTATCTAAAACAAAATAATATAAATTAAAATACTTTTTGGTTTTTCGATTAACTGTCCGTCACTAAAAACGTGAACCGTGACCGAATGCTTTTTCCGGTTCAGTTAATCAAACCAAAAATTATAGAAAAACTGGTTTGGTTAACCACAAAATCGAAATGAATTGTCGGTTTTTCGTATCGTGTTTCTGTTTCTGAATTTTTTTGAACACGCCTAAATTTGTGTATAGTGTTTTATATGTATAACATTAAAAATGTATCTTTTTTTCATTTTGACCCTCTATAAAATTTTAGAATTGAAACGTATAATAATATCGGTTCTTTCAATTGAAATGTTCAAGTTTCGTCACTGAGTAGGACCAGGATCAAAATATCAAGATATTGGAGTGACTTATTGGTGACATGTGATGGGATTGATGAATAATTAATCCATACTTAATGGAATGACTTAACCTAAAGTTTTCAAATTCATTGTACGTCTAATTCCATTTCTATCGACGTGTTGATCAATTGTTCATTGAATTTCTGTATCCACCAGTTAATATTCATTTCCAATTTTCACCGTCTATTAACTATGGAGATTTTAATCTAACTAGGAGATTGTGGTGGGGATCGAACCGGGATCCCTCGACACTTGGACCTAGGCGATAACCACCACACCAGGCGTTCAAAAAAAAATTTTTGTAGTAGTTTATTTCTCTCAATAAATATTAAAAAGTAAATTAGAAAAATCTATTATCCATCATCCATCTAAATAACAATAAGTGGTATTATCTATTTTTCTTTTTGAACGACAAAATATTCTACTCATACTTTTAAACTACTCCTTTACCATCAGATATATTTACACCACTTAAATTTCAACTTGCCTCCGACGGGGATCGAACCCGTGACCTCTCGCTTATAACTCCACCCTCTTACCGCCATGCCAAAGGTCGTTTACTTTTATTATGAATACTATTTAATTTGTATTGATCAAATGATTATATATATATATATATATATATATATATATATATATATATATATATATATATATATATACACACACATATAATGATTATGGTTCGAGAGAGTACCACCCATTATGCAGCGTACCAGAAGGTACTACCTTTAAAAAACCTTTTTTTAAATTTTTTTTTCATAAACATGTTTTAATTAATATTATGAAGATCATATGTAAATTTCACATGCATTCACATTTCCTAGTTTCTAAAAAATGATGTGAACACACACGTATATAATTTTGAATATACGTGAACGCGCATTTATGTTATGCGTGATTTCATGCACTTAGAGTGTCTGGATTTGCGTGAAATTCATATATAATCTGTGTAATGTTAATTAGAACATGTTCATGAAAAAAAATTCAAAAAAAATAATTTTAAGAGTGATACCTTCTGGTACGCTGCATTAGAGGTGGTACTCACTTGAACCTAAATCTCTCTCTCTCTCTCTCTCTCTCTATATATATATATATATATATATATATATATATATATATATATATATATATATATAGAATATGGTTCGTGTGAGTACCTAAAAAATGCAGAGTACCGTGAGTACCTGTGAACACACGGGTTTCAGATGTGAACTTGCTCTGAAAAAAAGTTTTTTTTTTTGAATTTTTTTTCATGTTCATTTAGATACAAATAATATAAGGCTATTCGTAAAAAATTATATACATTTACACTTTCTATCATCTTAAAAGTCATGTGAACGTGAAAAAATTCATGTGAACATGCTTAGTTGTGAACACACGTTCACAACAATGCAGTTCATGTGAACACACACGTTTCACATAGTTCTAGTGTGTGTTTATGTGTGATTTTTTGCAAATAGTCTTGTATTATTAATTTAAACATGATTATGAAAAAAAATTTCGAAAAAAATGATTTTAAGCGAGGTACCTCCGGTACTCCGCAAAACTAGTGGTACTCATTTGAACCCAAATCTATATATATATATATATATATATATATATATATATATATATATATATATATATATATATATATATATATATATATATATATATATATATATAGATTTGGGTTCAAATGAGTACCACTAGTTTTGCGGAGTACCGGAGGTACCTCGCTTAAAATCATTTTTTTCGAAATTTTTTTTCATAATCATGTTTAAATTAATAATATAAGACTACTTGCAAAAAATCACACCTAAACACACATTAGAACTATGTGAAACGTGCAAGTTCACATGAACTGCACTGTTGTGAACGTATGTTCACAGCTAAGCATGTTCACATGAATTTTTTCATGTTCACATGACTTTTAAGAGGCTAGAAAGTGTGAATGTGTGTAATCTTTTACGAATAGGCTTATATTATTTGTATATAAATTAATATGAAAAAAAATTACAAAAAAAACTTTTTTTCGGAGCATGTTCACATCTTAAACCCGTGTGTTCACAGGTACTCACGGTACTCTGCATTTTTTAGGTACTCACACGAACCATATTCTAGTTTTAAATTAATGGTGAAGGAATATATATATATATATATATATATATATATATATATATATATATATATATATATATATATATATATATATATATAGATTTAGGTTCAAATAAGTACCACTACTTTTGCGGAGTACCGGAGGTACCTCACTTAAAATTATTTTTTTTGAAATTTTTTTTCATAATCATGTTTAAATTAATAATACAACACTACTTGCAAAAAATCACACAAAAACACACACTAGAACTATGTGAAACGTGTGTGTTCACATGACCTGAACTGTTGTGAACGTGTGTTCACAACTAAGCATGTTCACATGAATTTTTTCACGTTCACATGACTTTTAAGATGATAGAAAGTGTGAATGTATATAATTTTTTACTGATAGCCTTATATTATTCGTATCTAAATGAATATGAAAAAAAATTCAAAAAAAAAAACTTTTTTTCGGAGCAAGTTCACATATGAAACCCGTGTGTTCACAGGTACTCACGGTACTCTGCATTTTTTAGGTACTCACACGAACCATATTCTATATATATATATATATATATATATATATATATATATATATATATATATATATTCCTTCACCATTAATTTAAAACTATTTTTATTTTTGTTTATAAATATTATATGCTATATTTTCATGTAGTTGTTGATTCAAAGAAAGCTCAATCAAATATTATTAAATAAGTTTTATCATTAAAATTAAAAAAAAATATTAATTCAGAAAAATATATTGAAACTTTATAAATCATTGTTATGTCATTCATTTTTGGAATCACGTCTTATGAAAAACAAAAGTGATTATTCTATTCTTTTAATTAACTTTTCTTAATTGACGTGTGAAGTAAGAAATTCCTTTTTGGAATTTGGATGTGTTTTTCTTCATATATATCAAAAGATATATGAATAAAGAACAAATTCTAAAAATGATACAAGCTTCTGTTACATATATATCATGATTTTGGCTTGTTTGTTTCTGTATTTTGATGATGTTTTAAGAATAATCTATTATTTACATGCGCCTTGATATTTTGACGATTCTTTATACAGATATTTGTGCAAAATTGAATACTCTTGAGTTGGACCATTTTTGTGGTTAAAACCTCCATTCATTTTTCATTGTACAAAAAACCACAAACTCACTAAAACTTATTAAAATGAGTTTTTTTCAATTCCAATTACTTGCAACCTGATGAATCAGTTGCAATTTGCTACCCAACCCTACGTCTTTGATGAACATTCCTTCCAGCGAACTCAACTGTTTGTGTTTTATGATTCAAATCGATATTTATTGTTGATTTTTTTGTTCAAATCTGTGTTTTTTTGTTAGAGTTTAATTTTTCGATGAAATTTTGATGGTTACTGATGACTTGTCGACTGTGGTCTGTGACTTTCAATCGGTTATAACCGTTAATATCTTAATTCCATGAGATTTTGACGGTTGAGGGTTTTTTGTGCAATAAAAAATGGTTGGGTTTTAATCACAAAAATTATTCTACATGAGGGTTTTTTACACAAATATTACTATATTAGTAAAGTAATTAAATTTCCATCTATGGTTTTTCACTTTTCAATAAAAATACAACTAAAAAGGGCATTGTAATTTTTATTGTATATATTGTTGGAAAAAATATATATATAGAATCTCTATGATAGTGTTTGTAATAATCTTTTGCTTTTTAAAGTCAAACATTATCAAATAAATTTCATTTTTAGATTGGAATTTCATTTAGAAAGGGTAAGTAAAAATAACATTCACACTCAATAACCTAAACGGGCTGAACACACTTACACAAGTTACGTAACAATGAATTGGAATTATTTCCTTTAAAATTTTAAGAAATTTTCTCTAAATACAAATTAGATTAACATTAAATAAAATGTTATCATGATTTATAATAGGAATGGATCATCTTTACTAAAATATATTTATAATTACTTTCGTAAAAAATTAAACTTTAATCAATAACAGAAAACTGACCAGTAAAAAAGTTTAATTATCCGAATATCTAAATTTTGGTCTAACCAACCAAGAGTGTTATTCGGACGGTTAAATGTGTATCAGGTTATTCGGTTAGGGTTTGAGGGTGTGGGTTCTTATCCTGAACCCGAACCAAATAAGGAGATGTGTTAATCGGTTTTCAGATTAAATGGATATCAAGTTATTATCGGGTACCATGTAACCCGATTAACAAAACCAAAAACCGAATAACCCGACTCAATTAACCCGTTTAAGGTTTGGATGAGTTATTCGGGTTCAGTTATTTTACACACTCCTATAACCAACCCAAGGAGACCCATTAACACCCATAATTGCAACACTGATAAAACGTAGTGTAAATCAATCCTTATATTGTCAAGAGCCGATCAAGCATATAGTATACCAATACCGTGGAACATACGTCGAGCAAAAACACAAATCCACCTTGTAATACACTCGAACCATTTAGTCTCCAAAGCAACTTATCCGTACAAATTTAAATAAGAAAGTGAATTTGTAGTACGTTTAATCAGGTCAAAATCCCTTTTCTATTGTTACCAGTCATAGGTCTAAATCCATTAAAGCATTACCTTCACTCTTCTAGTTCTATTATTACTTTGTCACATCTCCATATGAAAAATAAGGTTGAAAACCTAATTTAATAATTAATAATGAATTATTATAATTTAAATAATTACATAATCAATATGGTTAATTTAATAAGTTAAAAATAAGTGAATGCGTTTTTGAATGGATTGATTACAATTTAATTTAATTAAATATTAATATTATATTATAAATATTTACTTTATGTATGTGTGTGTTTAGATTATCATGAAAAACTAAATATATCTTAGGAAGTATAACAAACATTATGATTACCTAATTTTGTATATTAACTCACTTATTTTTGAATTTATGATTAATTATTTATAATTCAAAAACCAATAAATCAATATAAAAAATTAATTAATTGTTGATTTATTTAATATCTATGATTTATTAGTTATATATTCAAAAAATGATGAATTAATATGTAAAAAAGTTGAATTAAAAATGTTTGTCGCACTTTTCAAATTATATTTAGCTTCTCATATATATATATGTATGTATGTATGTATACAGGCTAAGGATCCTTTGAGCACCATTTATAATTAAGCACAGTGAGCACCAATCAAAATAACATTTCATGCATACAATTTTTTATATATACAAGTTTTGAACATATAGAAATAAACTTTCAATAGGTTCATTGCATTCATAGTCTTTAATATACACAAGATCCATTATATTCATTGCATTTTCATGTTTTTATACATACAAGCTTCTTAGGTTCATTGCATTCATAATTTTTAATATATACAAGATTCATAAGATTGATCGAATTCAAACTATCTTAATAAGTTATTTATAACGTGCAAAAGTTTTAATTGATGCTAATTTGTCAAAAAAAATTTTGGTGCTCATGATGTTTATTATTAAATGGTGCTTAAATGATTCTCAATCTACACACACATATATATATATATATATATATATATATATATATATATATATATATATATATATATCAACAACACTGGTGAAGGATACTTAATTTCTAATTTCAGATCTTAAAACCACCTTTTGATTCCAGATGCCGTTTTTAAAATTCAGACATTTAATTTCTTAGAAAAAGTATATATAGTATTTCAAAGGATTAAAAAGGTAACGGATTTCTTTAACTTTGCACATAATTACCGGGACCGTCCGGTTACTAAGTCAATCACGCGTACGCAAGATAAAAAGGAAATCATTTGGTACAAGTGGGAAATTCCAGAATAACAACCGGAACTGCCGGTTTTCTTGAGGAGATTCAATGAATGTAAAACCACCACTGTGTATGTAGGGGGAGATGTGTTTGATGTATCTGAAGACTATTAACACCTCAGCATGATTTACATTCATCCCCCTTTTTGTATATATAAACCAACAATTCCCTATTTCCACAATAGCAACTTCAAACTTAAACAAAAACTTCATTCTCTCCTTCTTCTCCCTTTGTTTCTTTCTTTTTTTTGCCCTGCTACTGGGTTGTAGAGGGTTTCTTTGTGAATGCAATCAAATATTCAACAAGGGTTCGTTAAGAATTTCTGTTTTTCGATCATCTTTGTGTGTTTTTTGGTGAATTATTTGATCTTTTTTGTGGGTTCTTACAAGGAGTTACAAAGATGCCTGCTTTGGTTAATTACAGGGGTAAGTTTGCTTTATAATCTTTAAGTTTCTTCAATTTGGGTGTTTTTATTGAATCTTTGTAACTTTAGATGATATCTATAGTTAGGTTGTTGATAAAGCTTGATTTATATGCTCAATGAGTGATGCTATTGATATAGAGTTTGTAAAATTAAATTGATTTTTAGGGAAGAACATACAAATAGATTATATTTAGGGTTTGGAATCTAGATCATGATATTGAAGCCTTACATTGAAGTTCCTTGTATTAAAACATCAATCTTCTCAGGAAATCATACTTAGTTTCTTCAGTTTTACTAATTGGGAAATATATAATTGGTATAAAAAGTAGTGGAATTTGATGTTTTGATGAATGAAACAATGGAAATTAGGGTTTGAATTGTAAGAATATAGGATCTAGATGCATTTGATTCGGTTTGCAACATCAAGCAATGAACTTTTTAAGGTTTTAATTGTAAACATATAGGATCTAGATAGATTTGTTTGATGTGCTTTAGGGTTTATATTGTAAGAATATAGGTGTATTTGATTCAAAAAATGGATTTGGATGGACTGAAACTGTTTCCTGATGATATTTTTTTATCGATTACAGGGGACAATGATTATCACACTGGTGGATCTCTCTGCTCGAAAGATTCGAGCCGTTTGCTATCCGTTGCATCGTGTCCAGATGTTTATGATCCACCTTACAAACGTCAACGAATCAGCGATTCGTACTTTCTCTTCTTTGAAGAGGAAAAGAAACCGTCTATTGAAGTCCTTCCAGACGAATGTCTTTACGAGATCTTTAGACGTTTGGCCGGAGGCCAAGCCAGGAGTGCTTCGGCTTGTGTCTCAAAGCGATGGCTCACGATTTTAAGTAACGTTAGGAACTCAGAGATTGTTTCTCTTGATAATGGATCATCAGATGATGTAGAAATGATCTCTCACGAGAACGATGGGTTTCTTACGAGGTGTGTAGAAGGAAAGAAAGCTACAGATGGTCGACTTGCAGCCATTGCGGTTGGGACATCTGCCCGTGGTGGTTTGGGCAAGCTTTTGGTCAGGGGAACAAACAAAGTTACCAAGTCAGGGTTCACAGCGATCGCACGTGGGTGCCCTTCGCTTAAGGTTCTTTCATTGTGGAATGTTCCTTCGGTCGGGGATGAAGCTTTAATCGAGATCTCGAAAGAATGCCATTTGTTAGAAAAACTTGATCTTTGTCATTGCCCCTTGATTTCCAACAAGGGTATAGCAGCAATAGCTGAAAACTGCCCAAACTTGTCATCGTTAACAATCGAGTTCTGCAAAAACATAGGGAATGAAAGCCTTCAAGCTGTTGCCCGTTACTGCCCGAATCTACAATCAATCTCCATCAAAGACTGTCCTCTTGTCGGGGACCAAGGAATCGCAACCCTCTTGTCATCGCCTTCTTCGGTTTTGAAGAAAGTGAGACTCCAATCTTTAAGCGTAACCGACTTTTCGCTTGCTGTGATCGGGCATTACGGGAAGTCGATTTCAAATCTTGCCCTTATTAGTCTTCGAAGTGTGAGTCAGAAAGGTTTCTGGGCGATGGGTAATGCGAAAGGTCTTCAATCGATGACTTCCTTGATCATAACTTCGTGTTACGGAGTCACGGATCTGAGCCTTGAAGCAATCGGAAACGGCTGTCGTTTGTTGAAACAGATGTTGCTTAAAAACTGTTGCTTTGTGTCCGATAAAGGATTGATGTCTTTTGCTGAAGCTGCCGAATCTCTTGAAAGCTTGCAGTTAGAAGAATGCAATCGGATCAGCCAACAAGGAATCTTGGGAGCTCTATCGAAGTCGAAGTTGAAATCTTTAACGATTGTGAAGTGTATGGGAATCAAAGATCTAGCTCAAGAAACAACCGATTTAACAGAATGTGAATCTCTTCGATCTTTGACGATCAAAGATTGTATCGGGTTTGGAAACACAAGCTTGGCGATTGTTGGTATGTTATGCCCACAACTACAAAATATCGAGTTAAGCGGCCTTTGTGGGATCACCGACGCAGGTCTATTCCCGCTTCTCGAAAACTGCAAATCTGGACTCGTCAAGGTGAACCTAAGCAACTGCGTAAACTTGACCGACAGAATCGTTGTGGATCTTGCTAGGCTTCACGGTGAAACCCTACAAGTGATGAATCTTGAAGGCGGCAGGAAGATCACCGATGAAAGTTTGGTCGCGATTGCAAACACTTGCGTTTTGCTCAACGATCTCGACGTTTCAAAGTGTTCAATCACAGATACCGGACTCTCATGTTTGTCCGAAGGTGTCCAGATCAACTTACAAATCCTTTCGTTATCGGGTTGCTCCAAGATTTCCAACAAAAGCATGCCTTTCTTGAAGAAACTCGGGCAAACCCTAGTCGGATTAAACATCCAACAATGCAATTCCATCAGCAGTAGCGCAGTCGATTCACTTGTCGAGAGTCTTTGGAGATGCGATATCCTTTCTTGAACTACAATGCCTACCCAACCACCACCCTCGTCGAACGACAATAAAGATGGCAAGCAGTATCAGTTTCATGTTACGGGGTTGTTTTCCGCCGGATCTTTGGCCGTTGGTTGGTTTTTTTCTAGTCACAAACAGAACACTGTTCTGTTTGTGACTCTTTTAGTCTCGCAAGAAGCTGATTCTTGCGAGATTGTTTCTACCACGGTCATGGTTCTTGGACAAAACAAACACACCCCCGTCAAACATGTTACGAGTCTAGTTTAATTTAGTGTTTCAAGACGGGGTCGGTTCGGGTTGGATATGGTTCCGGTTCTGTGCAGTTTGAGGGTGAAGGAGGGTCAGACCTGGTTTTTGGGCTTGGGTAAATGGCACCAGGGTTAGGGTTGGTTCTGGTTCTGGTTCTGGTGCCATACAACAACACTTTGTGGTTGTTTTTTTTTCTTAACAAGTCCATGTTTTTTATAGGGTTTTAGGATCCTGTTTTCCCAGGTTAATCATCTTGATACTTCAAATTGTACCCTTTATTTTTCTTTTTTAATTTTCTTACTTTTTAGTAGTAATGATAATGAAGATTAAGTTTCTAGTTGTAATGTACAAGTACTTTAAGCGTTTTCATGTTATCTACTATTATGTATGTACCAATGTTTTGCTGTTAGTCTGTGTACACTTGTACTGTACAAGTATTTGAAGCTTTTGAAGTCAATGTGGTCTTTTCTGTGTTTTTACTAAATAAAAAGTGATTATTTTGTTGTTTTATATAGTTTAAAAATGAAGTTGTTGGTAATTACATAATCATTGGCTTTACTTAAAAATATAACACAAATCACAACAATGACCCTTTTTGTTTTTATTTTTGCAAACGGGTCATAATCAATAATATACATGACATATGACTGTTATTTTGTTAAGATATGTGACTCACAAAAGCTTTAGTTCACAACTTCACATATCGTTAGTTTGTTAAAGATACTCTATAACTGATAGTTAGTTAAAATTATTACTCATAATTATAGCTAGTATCGTCAAACATTCCTTATAGTAAAAACATATTCTAAAAATTATATTACACGTAACTAGTTCATACGTCGTTTTATATAATGACATGTAATGTTCTAATTAAAAAGTTGATTATCTTGTTAACCAATAACATAAGTAACACAAAATTCAAAAATGTAATATATGGTTTTATTTTACAATATTAATAGTTATTAGTTTATAAAATTTAAATACTTTTATCAAATCACACATCAAAATAATCTTTTAATACAAAGAGAATGATTCATTTTGAGAAAAAAATGGAAAGAGAAGAAGATACCTTGATTAAAGTAATATGCTGTGTGACTACAGTTTACCCATATGAGTATTTGTTAATTATTTAAATGAATAGAATAAATTATTTACATTAATACAATATAAATATAAAAATGTAGGTTCAATGGACATAGACTAATTGGTGGGGGGCCAACGTTACCAAATCATATCAACAAAGTCCAATCAATATTGGTATTAAAATGCTATAAAGTTTGTTGTCATGATCTCATATCACATTTTTATCAACTTACTTTCCAATGTTGTTTTCATCCACCACCCATATCTCCTCGGTAATCAAAACCACCCTTTAATTATTTATTAAATGTTCTATATAAATCACATCGTAATAAAAGCTGGACTTATACTTACACCCTTTAAATTACTAATCATGTATCTGTCTTTGTTAAGAGCCAAAGATATACCGAGCTCATCAAATGGGATTAGTTCCACATCAGTTGATAGTCTGGTGAGTATACGAGATAAACAACTAAACAACTCTATATGTTCCATGCAACAGAGATAGTATAATCATAATCATAATAAAATGCTTTCTATCGAATGGGAGCAAATGCCAGTCACCGTACATAATCAGTCGGGATCAATAGAACTTTAGTGTTGGGAGCGATACAACATGCCCCGCTCTGTTTGGGCGCGAAGCCGATGCTGAATAGCTCCTGTCCAACTTTGAATATTTCCATTTCAATTCTTTTGGATTTCTTGAGAACCAAACACAATTTCATTTCATCAAGTTTCCATTCCTTACAAATTTCTAATCCTTTAACAAGTTTAATTCTATCAGAAAACATTGTTTGAACCAAACGTTACCAATTGACTTTTGGACTGTGGGCTTTTAAACGAATTAAACTTTTTGGCCCATTGGCTTTGTAAATAACTATATTGGGCCAATTGACTTTGTAAATAAGTGTTTTGGCACATTGACTTTGTTAATAAGTATTTTCTGGCCCATTGATTTTGTAAACACATTTTTTTTGCCCATGAACTTTAAAAAGGTTAGGTTTTTCTGTAGTATGTCAATTGTAACAAAAGGGAAAAGATTGTGCATTATAATAGGTGTAAATGAAACGGGATAACTCATAAACTATTTAGGATCAACTTGTAAAAAGATTCACATCGAGTGGAGCTCGAGCTAGATCTACTCGAGTAGCAATCTAGTCGAGCTCGAGTTTAAAAATAGCTTACTCGATAGGTTCGCGAGCCTAAGTTTATATGTTTAGATTTTTACCATTCAACTTTATAATATTATGTTTTTATCATTAATATATAAATCAAAATATATTATTCTAAACCTAAAATCACATTGTTATATTTTTATACTTCTTGCTTGCTGTTGTATAAAATTAGATTTAATCTTTTGTATTTTTATTTTGATTTCCCTTTTCTCCAATTTAATCGAGTCGATCTGAGCCGAGCCCGATAATGTTGAGTACTGTATCGAGCCGAACTTGAGTTTCAAAACTTAGGCTCGACTCGAGTTTTGAGCTCGAGCTCGAGCTTGATGATACTCAACTCGTCTCGGCTCGATTACACCCTTAAGCCTTATTTAGTTATTTTGAAACAAAATATTACAACTGTAATATTTAATTATATTCTTAATTGGAATAAGCTTCCTCATCAACCAAAAAGAAATATAACGGTTCAAAATTTTATAAAAACTTTAAACTGAATTCATGTGAAGTAATCAATCTTCAAAGTTGATTCATGATAATCATTATTTTTAGGGTAAATTACAAATTTCGTCCCTATGGTTAGGTATAAATTACAAATGTCATCCTTCTTCGTGATTAATTACGAATTTCGTCCCTGTTGTTGGCAATTTTTTTTTGTTTTAATCATTTGACCGGTCATTTTTTTAAAAGACCATTTTGCCCTTGATATAATTATAAAAATAGATAATGAACTCTTTTTTTATAGAATTAAATAATAAAAATTCAAAACCTAAATTGTTTTTTCATTTTAATTATAAAAATAGTGTTTCTCAGAAATTAAAATAGCTCTGTCTCTCTTTCCCCCTTCTGATTTACGACGAAGAATCATCCGACGAAGAAACAAAAACCTTCTTCCTCATTGACTGTGCATCCTCCTCCTACGATCCGAACCCGATTGTTCTTCTGGTCGATTCACAGGAAAACAAGATTTGCCTCGTTCACTCTCTGATGGCATGCGCCATCGTTCAGCAAGTGACCTAAAATTCGCTGAAACCTTGGTGAAACAAACCGGAATTCTAGCCGTTTCGCAAGCCGGCACCATGAGGAAAGTGGCGACGTATTTTGCCGAAGCCTTTGCTCGGAGAATTTATCAGCTATACCCTACAACGCCATAACATTCGCTGGCGTTCAAAGGACTTCTTCAGATGCATTTTTACGAAACCTGCCCTTACCTCAAATTCGCCCATTTTACAGCGAATCAAGCCATACTTGAAGCTTTTGCAGGTAAAAAGAAGGTTGGTGGTGGTGGCAGGGTGGCTGACCGATGGGTGGTGGCCGGCGACCGAATGTGAGAGAGAGAGAGAGAGAGAGAGAGAGAGAGAGAATAGAAGAGAGAGATAGAGATTTGTTAAGTAAAAAAAACTTTTGTTGATAACTAAAAAGAGTTTTGACTATTTTTATTCTTATTATTTATTTTTATAAAAAAGAAAATTCATAAGCTAGTTTTATAATTATATCAATGGCAAAATGGTCATTTAAAAAAAATGATCTGTCAAAGGACCAAAACCAAAACGAATTGCCAACAACGGGGACGAAATTCGTAATTAATCACGAAGAAGGACGGTATCTATAATTTATACCTAACCATAGGGATGAAAATTGTAATATACCCTTATTTTTAACAAGGATAGTGAATGTCGTATATTACAACGAGAAATAAAACCATGTATATTTGATGACATAAGAACATTACTTTACGAACTTACATCAACTAAAAATTATGATAAATTTAAATATTTAACTATAAATTAATCCATATTAAATATAAATACAACTGAAAACAAAAATGTTCCCGAGACTAACGGTTAAGTTAACTACAGTGTTGTTTTAGGGATCAAAATGTTACAATTTTTTTATTTTAAGGACTTGTGGTGTAAAAAAATTCTTTCAGGTACCAAAACTATAATTTCATATAAACCACAGAGACTATTTATGTAACTTTAGTCTAAATTATAATAACTTTAAGGTTAATAACCTTATAACACAAAATTGATTATCATTATAACAAACTCAAATAAATCATAACGAAAAGAAAAATCGATTGGTATTAGCCTCAATTTTTTTCAGCTTTTATAACCAAAAATAGCACAACCAAACTACATTAAAAAGATTAAAAAACCAACTCAAATGGTACCGATTCTGGTTCAATTCTGTCCGTTTTAGATAAGATTCATTGCTTTTTTGGTTGAATATTGAGTTTTGCACATCCATGCCTATAAATATTTTGTTAAAAACTTTTAGTTCTAATAATATTCATAATGTCTAAGCTTCCTCATAATTTTGCGTACAACCAAATTTTGTTCAAAGTTAGGTTTTTATATGCATTGTTAATCTTTTATAATGTGTCTCAAATGAAGTTCTAAAGTGTATTTTAAAAAACTTAATAATATAAAATATATATCAAATTTAAAAATAAATGAATAAAGGTTTTTAATAAAACTTTTACATGTAAATAAAGGTTCAAGCTTTCTAATATAAAACTTGTATTCGACAAGCGATCTTTTTTAAGGTTTTTTAAATTATAAACTGCTAAATGAAAGACTACTTTATTTAGTTTTTATATAAGCCGGTTGAAACTTTTTATACAAGACATTACAATATATCCTGCAAATTTGACTTATTGCATGTTATATTTTCTAGTTTCAAGTCCAACTCCAATTAGTTTGTTAAACACATATAAATAAAAACCTCAAGCTTCCAACTACAGTTTCAACTTCCAACTTTATATAGATTTGTCAAACCTATCCAAAATTTTAAATATCTTTTATATTTAAGTGACATTTAACACAAATCAAATAAATATAATATTTTCAAGCTACATATAAAATATTATATACAAATATATAAAAAAAAAAACTATCACCATCTATATTTTAAAATAAACTACCGACAAATTTGTAGAAAAAAAATCCTAATTGATTGTTTGGCTACAAATGTACTGAAGAAAAAGATATTATTATTATTATTATTATTATTATTATTTATTTATTTATTTATTTATTTATATTGTTGGAAAAATGAACCACTTGAATTTGATCCCACTATCATCCTACCCCAACCCCCATGTAATTGACCTTGAAATTTATAAAGTTATAAAAATGCTTCGTGAGGCTCATAATTCACATGGCATCTAAAACATATCATTTCCTTCACACAACTTGTAGATTTTTAATTTTTTTTTTCTTCAAAATTAATAATCATTTTGTTACATACATATATAGATTTTGTATGCATATTGACATTTCAAAATGTTATTATTTTGTTAGTTATATGAATAATTATGATTATATATCGTAAAACAAATAAACAAGAGATATTTGTCATAATTTAAAAACCCTTAAAAATCTTGAAAATTGAAATATCTAACAGATTGTAAATTTAAAAAGGGGTTGTTTGTATTAAAAAAGTAATGTGTTTATATTATTATGTTTTTGAAAACATGTGTTCAAAATTAAAATTTAAGCATATGTATTATTATTATTTCATAATTTAAAAATTTTTTTAAGAAAAAAACCACCATGTTTTTACATTTTTTGTGTTTTCGTCTTTCCATGTTATTTTTTTCCATAAAAGTCCTCAAATTAAGTTTTTCTTTTTAGTTTAGTGAAATTTGGACATTAAAACCTGCTTATAAATGACTAAAATAATAAAAAAGTTAAAAGACCAATATGATAAAAGTAAAAATATGATGATTTTTTTAAAATATTAATCCTTTTTTAAGGTGTAAAAAAGCTTGGGTTCTTAAACCAATATATTCCTGTATATAGCACTTTAAGATTTCTTCACATTTATTTTTTATTTTATATATAATAAAAAAATATAAATTCTAGGGTTTTTTTTGAACAGCAAACTATCTTACTTCTACTCCTAAACTACTCCTTTTACCACAAAACTTACTTTCAACATCTAAATATCAATTTGCCTCTAACGGGAGTCGAACCCGTGACCTCTCACTTAAATCTCCACCCTCTTACAGTCAGGCCAAAGACCCTTTGGTATATAAATTCTAGGTGTCGTCTTCATATCTCACCAGAAAAGATAAATGTTATATATTAATTTTAAAACAAAATAAAAGATTAATATAAATTTATTAATTTTAAATCCATAAATATTAATAAATAAAAAATTCTACTAGCTAGGGGTGAGTAGTTTTTGGTTCAGGACCGCGCAAACCGAAAACCATTTCAAATCGAATCCATTTAAAACCAAGCCACATTTAAAATTCGGTTCTCTGTTTGGTTTGGTTATGAAAACTCGGTTTTTGGATTGATTTCTAGTCTAATTGATAGCGGATCAAACCAAACCGAATATATATATATATATATATATATATATATATATATATATATATATATATATATATATATATATATATATATATATATATATATAGATTGGGGTTCTATTGAGAACTTTTGTGCATCGGACTATCTACCAAGGGTGCACAAAGGTCATTTAGGGGATATTAAATGTATGGAAATTATTTTTGAATTTAAATATTTTTAAGATAATTAATAGCTAAATTTAGTATGAAAAATCACCATTAACTTCTTTTCTAAAATCACTCCCTCTTTCTCTCTCTCTCTCTCTCTCCTCTCTCTTAGCCCCCTCTTGATTTTGGAATAGATGAACGATATGCATGGTTTATGTTTGTATGAACGATTCATATTTGTATTTTGATGTATTTTGATTTTGGAATAGATGAACGATATGCATGATTTATTTTTGGAATAGATGAACGATATGCATGAAGAGATGAACGATATGCATGTATTTTGATGTATTTTGGATTTGTATTATTGTTGTTAATTTTGGAAGTGTAATAATTAAATAAGGATTGCATAATACCTGTTTTACCCCTCCGCGAATTTCATTATGTGCACTTAATGCATAAAACTTTCTATTTAATTACCATTTTGCCATTTGATCTAACCCACACATTCTTTTCATCCAAGGGCCAGTGGAGGTTCTTTTGTGCCTCGATGCACAAAAGTTCTCAATGGAACCTCCCTCTATATATATATATAATCAGGTTCATCAGCGTACCTATGAGATCCCAGGGTACCCAGTGTACCCTTATATGAATGATCATTCATATATATATTTTTTTAATAGACATGTATAAGACAACATTATAAGACATTTTTTTTTCAAAAGTAGCTACATTATAAATCTTGGAAATGATAAAAAAGATCACGTGAATGGTGTGAATGTTCATTCACTTGTATGACCATTCACATAAATATATATTGAACATTCACATAAATATTAAGGACACAGAAAGGTAAATGTATGTGAAATTCATATATCATGTGTATAACATTAATTTAAACATTGTTATAAGAACTTTTTTTTAAAAAAAAAGCTTTTTAAGGTTGTTCTCTTCAGGTGCACTTGATTTCGAAAGGTACTTTTTTGAACCTGACTATATATATATATATATATATATATATATATATATATATATATATATATATATATATATATATATATATATATATATATATATATATATATATATATATATATATATACATATATATATATAATGAATATGGTTCGAGAGAGTACCACCCATTATGCAGCGCACCAGAAGGTTCTACCTTGAAAAAAACTTTTTTTAATATTTTTTTCATAAACATGTTTTAATTAACATTATGAAGATCATATGTAAATTTCACATACATTCACATCTCCTAGCTTATAAAAAATGATGTGAACACACACTCATATAATTTTGAATGTATGTGAACGTGCATTTATGTGATGCGTGTTTTCATGCACTTAGAGTGTTCGGATTTGCGTGAAATTCACATATGATCCGTGTAATGTTAATTAAAACATGTTCATGAAAAAAAATTTCAAAAAAATTACTTTTAAGGGTGGTACCTTATGGTGCGCTGCATAATGGTTGGTACTCACTTGAACACACACACACACACACACACACACACACACATATATATATATATATATATAGAGTCAGGTTCAAAAAAGTATCTCTCGAAATCAAGTGCACCCGAAGGTACCAACCTTAAAAAACTTTTTAAAATTTTTTTTTCTCATAACCATGTTTAATTTAGTGTTATACACATGATATATGAATTTCACATACATTCACACTTTCTGTGTCCTTAAAAATTATGTGAATGCTCAATGCATATTTATGTGAATGATCATCCATGTGAATGGTCATTTCACACAATGTGAATGGTCTGAATGACCATTCACATGATCTTTTTTTACCATTCACAAGATTTATGATGTTGCTTATTTTGAAAAAAAGTCTTATAATGTTGTCTTATACATGTCTATTCAAAAAAACATATGTGAATGATCATTCACATAAGGGTACGCTGTAATCTTATAGGTTCGCTGATGAACCTGATTCTATATATATATAGAGTCAGGTTCAAAAAAGTACCTCTTGAAATCAAGTGCATCCTAAGGTACCAACCTTAAAAAAAAATTTTAAATATTTTTTCTGATAACCATGTTTAATTTAATGTTATACGCATAATATATGAATTTCACATATATTCATAATTTTTGTGTCCTTAAAAATTATGTGAATGCTCAATGCATATTTATGTGAATGGTCATCCATGTGAATGATCATTTCACACAATGTGAATGGTGTGAATGATCATTCACATGATCTTTTTTTTTTTATTATTTATAAGATTTATGATGTTACTTGTTTTGAAAAAGTCTAATAATGTTATTTTATACATGTCTATTCAGAAAAATATATGTGAATGATCATTCACATCAAGGTACGCCGAGTACGCTGGAATCTTATAGGTACGCTGATGAACCTGATTATATATATATAGGGTTCAATGGAAAACCAACGTGCATCGGAAAACTTCAGAAAACCTCAATGCACCGCAAAACCCTTCAATGCATCACGATTTTCATTAAGGGTAATTTAGGAAAATTAAATTTATTTTATTCTAAAATTAAATCTATTTTAAATAAGAAAATTCCATAATTAACCAAAACTTAAATAAGGAAATTCCACTATTAACCATAAAATTAAAACTCTTTCAAAAATTGAATTTCAAACAAATTAATTGAAGATCACACTAAATATGTTTCAAAACTTTGAAAAACCAGATTTAATGTCGTCATCATCTTGCTGAAAACTAATCTAGGGGGTGTAATTGATAGCCATGACTTTGTGATCAGATTAAACAATGCAAGAACATGTTGTTATGAACGCCATGTGGGGCAAAAACAAATCTCTCATTCGTGAACAACATATTGCATTTATGTGCACTGCTCAACCACCGATCCAACTCGACCATTGAAACATCCTCTCCAACGACGCCACCACCGGCTGCGTCGCCGCCACCTGCACCGCGACCATCGCCACCACCGCTGCCTGCACCGCCACCACCACCACCACCAACGCCTGCATCGTCATTTTGTGATGAATGTATGTAAGTATTAATCGGGTTTGAGTGCAAAAGGTCGTGATGCATCGTTATTTTGTAAGTATTAATCGGTTCTAAAGGTTTGAAGTAATTAAAAATTGTGACGCAGCGTCATTTTGTGAGTATTAATCGCTTTTGAAAGTTTGAAGTTATTGAAGGTCGTGATGCATCGTTATTTTGTGAGTATTAATCGGTTTGAATGATGCATGAACGCGAAGGTTGCTTGGTCTCAATTGAAAGATGGATGAATAGGAATTACGCGAATATTAATATGAACAATGATGAAGACGACCATGCATCAACATCATCTAAATTTTGAAAAATTAAAATTTGGATGTATTATTGTTTTGTAATTTTTAATTTTGAATATGTATGGTTTAATTTTGAATTTTGAATTATGTATGGTTTAATTTTTGAATTATGTATTAATTTCTGAATACAATATTGATGAAATTATTAATTTTGAAAAAATAATACCTGAAATACCCCTATGCATAATTTTTTTGGGAGAATTTCATATATGTCCCTCTAAAACTGCATAATATCATATATACCCAAGCCAAAAAAAGAATTTCATATATATCCTTCTAAAACTTCATAATATCATATTTACCCAATTTAAAACTTTAATATCATATATACCCTTTCAAACTTTTAAATATATCAAATATATCCAAATTATTTATTTATTCTTTTTTATTACTTTAAAACTCATAATAAATATTCATTAATAAATAAAAGACCAATCTACCCTTTTTATTTCTTAAACTTCATAATATCATATTTACCCAATTGAAAACTTTAATATCATATATACCTTTTTAAACTTTTAAATATATCAAATATATCCAAATTATTTATTTATGATCTTTTATTACTTTAAGATATCAAATCTTTTATTTCTTGACGGAATTCGGCGATTCAAATTTCATTTGTTCGTTAAGTAAAATCCTACCACGAGCACCTGGACCTGTAAAATCAAGGGATTTAAAAGATAATTACCTTGATTAAGACTTCAGTTCTTGTAGGTTTCCACTTAACGAACAAATTGAAATTTGAATAACCGAATTCCGTCAAGAAATAAAAGATTAGATATCTTAAAGTAATAAAAGATCATAAATAAATAATTTAGATATATATATTTAAAAGTTTAAAAGGGTATATATGATATTAAAGTTTTCAATTGGGTGAATATAATATTATGAAGTTTAAGAAATAAAAAGGGTAGATTGGTCATTTCTTTATTAATTAATATTTATTATGAGTTTTAAAGTAATAAAAAAGAATAAATAAATAATTTGGATATATTTGATATATTTAAAAGTTTGAAAGGGCATATATGATATTAAAGTTTTAAATTGGGTAAATATGATATTATGAAGTTTTAGAAGGATATATATGAAATTATTTTTTTGGCTTGGATATATATGATATTATGCAGTTTTAGAGGGACATATATGAAATTCTTCCTAGTTTTTTAAGTGCATCGTGATGCATTAATCTAATATCACATATGCATCTAATCTAAGGGTTACGATTGGTTTTCCAAAGTTTTCCGATGCATATTGGTTTTCCATTGAATCCATCCCTATATATATATATATATATATATATATATATATATATATATATATATATATATATATATATATATATATATATATATATATATATATATATATATAGAGAGAGAGAGAGAGAGAGAGAGAGAGAGAGAGGTTCAATTGAGAACTTTTATGCATCGAGGCACAAAAGAACCCATATCAACCATTAGATCAAAAAATTGTATGGATTAGATTAATGGCAAAAGGGTAAATAGTTGGACAATTTTATGCAACTTGTGCATTATAAGAACAAACAAGGAAGGGTATTTTGGGGAATGTGCATACCTCATTAAATTAATATTTTAACAAATAATCAAATAATAAATGTCAAATAAATTCAATTGATACATTTCCAAATTTAACAAAATTACACAAATTCAAAAAAAGATGATGGATATCGATGCATTTCATCGTTAATCTTGTTTATCTATGCATCATGTTAAAAAAAAAGACGCATTTAACAAAAAAAAATACAAAAATTCATTTATGCATCGTGTTCAACTTGTTCATCATTCTTTTATGCATCGTGTTTGTCGTTCATATTCTTCATTGAGCTATGCATCATGTTCTACTTGTTCATCATTCATCTATGCATCGTCATTGTTCATCGTCCATTTATGCATCATCATATTTCGTTGTTCATCGTTCATCATCCATCTATGCATTGTCATTGTTCATCATCCATCTATGCATTATCATTCTTCATCGTTCATCATCCATCTATGCATCATGTTCTTCATAATTATCATCGGTTACCTCTCTTGTTCATGTTCATCATCATCGTTGTTCATCGTTATTTTTCGTCTTCAAATCATCATCACTAAGAAAATCATGAAGAACACGATTATAGAGAGAGAGAGAGAGATGAAGAGGAAAATGAGGAATGTAGTTAATATGATATTTTAATTCAAAATGTAACTCCTAATTATCATTTAATGATTTTTAGAAATAAATTAATTATCATGTCTTTAGTTTTCCCTAAATGCCCTTTGTGCACCCTTGGTGGATTATCCGATGCACAAAAGTGCCTCGAGGTGCCCCGATGCATAAAAGTTCTCAACTGAACCTCAATATATATATATATATATATATATATATATATATATATATATATATATATAGATTGAGGTTCTATGGGGCACCATATGCATCGGGAACCAAATGGGAACCAAAAATGCATTAAGGGCGTTTTAGGAATGCTAAACTTGTAATTTATATTTAATTATAATTAAAATATATTTTAGAAAAATTTAAAATAGAAGGAATTAGTTTAGGTAATTAAATCATTAAATTAACAAACAAACATTCCATTTTTCTCTCCCACATTCTCTCCCTCACCCTTATCTCTCTCCCCCTCTCTCTAAATCCGGCGGCTAGCCACCACCCCTCTCCCGGCGGCCACCACCCCATTGCCACCCCTCTATCTAAAGTCGGCGACCACCACCCATGCATAGCAGCCGTTCACGGTGCAGTTTGATGAAAATGACGATCACCCTTATCTCTCTCCTCCTTTCTCTAAAGCCGGCGACCACCACCCCCTCTCTCGGTGGCCGCCAACCCATCTCTCTAAAGTTGGCGGCCACCGCCCCATGCATAGCAGTCGGTTCATGGTGCCATTTTAATGATGATGATGATGATTTCGCAATGATGATGATGGAACGATATCGTTTAAAGGTATAGTTGTTTTTTTATGCATTTTCTTTATGAAAATTTTTGAAAGATTAATCGTGTTTATCCGATGTTTATGGAAGACGAATCTGATGCATTATGATTTTTGATGAATCCAACGGAGATGCATCATGTTTGAAGATAAATCAAATGAATTTGCATTACGAATGAAGATGCATCGTGTTTTTTATGGCCGAGATGCAATATGATGAATATGCATCGTGTTTTTTATGAATCAAATGAAGATTCATCGTGATTTTTGTTGAATCAAATGAAGATGCATCGTGTTTTGAAGATAAATCCCATGAAGATGCATCACCGTTTTGATGATGCTTGATGGTGGGATGAAGAAGATGTTGAATATGACAAAAAATGAGGATGAAGAACCAAGATGCATCACGAATTGAAGGATGAATATTAGATGCATGGACATCAAATCTTTTTTTTGAATTTGTTTAGATTTTGTAATTTTGGAAGTGTATCAATTAATATTAATTAGCATTTATTGTTTAGGTATTGATTGAATATGTAATTAATATAAAATTAAATTTTCTTTGACTAGCTATATTTATTCTTCCCAAAATACCCCTATGCATACCAAATACATGCATCGCGTGATGCATCAATGATCATTTAATCTAAAGGCTGTGGTTGGTTCTTTTTTTGGTTCCCGATGCATATGGTGCCCCATAGAACCTGACCCTATATATATATATATATATATATATATATATATATATATATATATATATATATATATATATATATATATATATATATATATATATATATATATATATATATATATATATATATATAGGGAGAGGTTCTTTTAAGAACCTTAAAGATGGTGAGAACCTAGGAACCTTTTAGAGCCATTGGATCAAAAGGGTATTTATGGACTAAAAAATATTATCTTTCTCTCTCCACTTTTTTATTACATGCATTTCTTTTTCACTTTCTCTCTTACTTTTTTTTCATTTTCATATTATACTTTCTTTCATTAGAATTGATTTTAATATTATAAAAACGTTTTTCATAAAAGAAAATAATTTTTTTTCTATATAAAAAATTATTTAATTGTTAAAAAATTAATGTATTCTATATAGAAATATTATATGTCTATATAGAATGTTATATAATTCTATATCTTTTTATGTAGATTAACATTACTATTCATAATCTATGTAGAATGTTATGTTTCTTATATATTTAATATATTTTTATGTTTTTAATACAAATATATATCTTTTTTGTAGATTACCATTACTATTCATTGTGTTTTTTGGTATATTTTATATTAGTTGCATACCAAGTGTTCGATAAAATGTCTATATGAAATCTTATTTTTTTTGTTTCAATGTGTTTTTGGTATATTTTATCATTTAATCTACGTAGAATATATGATACTTGACATTCTACATGACATTCTACCTAGATTGCATGACTATCTACGTAGATTGCATGTCATTCTACGTAGATTGAATGTCATTCTACGTAGATTGCATGACATTCTACGTAGATTGTACATAGAATATGTTCGTCGATACTCTACGTAGATTGCATGCCATTCTACGTATATTGCATGTCATTCTACGTAGATTAACAGTTTTATTCTATGTATTTTTGGTATATTTTATATCAGTTGCATACCAAGTGTTTGATAAAATGTCTAAATGAAATCTTCTTTTTTTTTGTTTCAATGTGTTTTTGATAAATTTTATCATGTAATCTATGTAGAATATATATGATATTTGACATTTTACACGACATTCTACATAGATTGCATGACATTCTACATAGACTGCATGACATTCTAAGTAGATTGCATGACATTCTATGTAGATTGAATGTCATTCTACGTAAATTGAATGTCATTTTACGTAGATTGCATGTCATTCTACCTAAAATGCATGACATTCTACGTATATTGTACATAAAATATGTTTGTCGATACTCTACATAGAATATGACAGCTTCATTTTCAATGTTTTATAATGAAGATTATTTGTAAAATATTATATTTATATAAATGTAATAGTTATTAGATGTTTTACATGACAATCTACGTAGATTACATGATAATCTACCTAGAATATATGATACAAGACTACTTGTAAAAAATCACACATAATCTATGTAGAATGTTATGTTTCTTATATATTTCATATATTTTTTTGTTTCTTATACATTTCTATATCTTTTTATGTAAATGTACATTAACATTCAATGTGTTTTTGGTATATTTTACATTGTAATCTATGTAGAATATATGATACTTGACATTCTACATGACATTCTACGTAGATTGAATGACATTTTACGTAGATTGCATGTCATTCTACGTAGATTGCATGTCATTCTACGTAGATTGCATGTCATTCTACGTAAATTGAATGTCATTCTACGTACATTGAATGTCATTCTACGTAGATTGCATGACATTCTGCGTAGATTGTACATAGAATATGTTCGTCGATACTATACGTAGATTGCATGTCATTCTACGTAGATTGCATGTCATTCTACGTAGATTGCGTGACATTCTATGTAGAGTATCGACGAACATATTCTATGTACAATCTACGTACATTGGACATATTCATTTTCCATATTTTATAATTAAAATTATTTGTAAGATATTAGATTTATAATGAATATAATAGTTATTAGATGTTTTACATGATAATCTATGTTGATTACATGACAATCTACGTAGATTACATGATAATCTACATAGAATATAATACAATACAATTGTAAAAAATCACACATAATCTATGTAAAATGTTATGTTTCTTATATATTTAATATATTTTTATGTTTCTTATACATTTCTATATCTTTTTATGTAGATTAACATTACTATTCAATGTGTTTTTGGTATATTTTATCATGTAATAATCTACGTAAAATATATGATAATTGACATTCTACACGACATTCTACGTAGATTGCATATCATTCGACGTAGATTGCATGTCATTCTGCGTATATTGCATATCATTCTACGTACATTGCATTGTATTCTACGTAGATTGCATGTCATTCTACGTAGATTAAATGTCATTCTACGTAGAATGCATGACATTCTACGTAGATTGTACATATAACATGTTCGTCGATACTCTACATAGAATATGACAGATTCATTTTTCATGTTTTATAAAGAAAAATTATTTGTAAGATATTAGATTTATAATGATTGTAATAGTTATCAGATGATTTACATGATAATCTACGTAGATTAAATGATAATCTAAATAGAATATAATACAAGACTACTTGTAAAAAATCACACATAATCTATGTAGAATATTATGTTTCTTTTATATTTCATATATTTTTATGTTTTTTATACATTTTTATATTTTTTTATGTAGACTAACATTATTATTCAATGTATTCTTTGTATATTTTATATCAGTTGCATACCAAGTGCTTGATAAAATGTCTAAATGAAATCTTTTTTTTTTTGTTTTAATTTTGATATATTTTATCAGGTAATCTACGTAGAATATATGATATTTGACATTCTACACGACATTCTACGTAGATTGCATGTCATTCCACGTAGAATGCATGGCATTCTACGTAGATTGTACATAGAATATGTTCGTTAACATATTCTATACAGAAAAAAAATATTCTATATAAACATATAATATTTCTATATAAAATACGTTATTTTTTAGCAATTAAATAATTTTCTATATAGAAAAAATAATTTTTTTTATAAAAAAATGTTTTTTTAACTTTAAAGATCAATTATAATGAAAGACTAATAAAATGAAAATGAAAAAAAGTAAGAGAGAGAAAGAGAAAAAGCAGATTTTTTTCTTCCAAAAATACCCTTTTCACACATTTTAAAGATTCTCCACTAACAAAGTTCAAAATAATTACAAACTTGCCATCCAATATATCAACCATTGATTATCATCAATCCAATGGCCATAAAAGGTTCTTAGGTTCCCACATATTTTATGGTTCTTAGAAGAACCCTCCCCTATATATATATATATATATATATATATATATATATATATATATATATATATATATATATATATATATATATATATATATAGAATATGGTTCGTGTGAGTACCTAAAAAATGCAGAGTACCGTGAGTACTTGTGAACACACAGGTTTCAGATGTGAACTTGCTCCGAAAAAAAGTTTTTTTTTTTGAATTTTTTTTCATATTCATTTAGATACAAATAATATAAGACTATACGTAAAAAATTATATACATTTACACTTTCTATCATCTTAAAAGTCATGTGAACGTGAAAAAATTCATGTGAACATGCTTAGTTGTGAACACACGTTCACAACAGTACACATCATGTGAACACACACGTTTCACATAGTTCTAGTATGTGTTTAGGTGTGATTTTTGAAGTAGTCTTGTATTATTAATTTAAACATGATTATGAAAAAAAATTTAAAAAAAAATAAGTTTAAGCGAGGTACTCCCGGTACTCCGCAAAACTAGTGGTACTCATTTGAACCCAAATCTATATATATATATATATATATATATATATATATATATATATATATATATATATATATATATATATATATATATATATATATATATATATATGGATCGAGTTCCGATAAGAATTTCTTAATTCCGTGAAAACGTGTGAACTACTCTAAAATTTGTACATTTAATGTATACAATTATGCATTTGATGCTAAATTTTATACATTTCATGTAAACATTTACGCATCTCATGATAAATTTGTCCACTTTATGAATTTGTGTATTTAGTGTATAATTTAATAAAATTAAATTTAAAGATAATTTTAATATTAGATTACGATATTTATTAATATTGAAGGCTAACAACGATTTTAAGTTATATTTTTTTTTTATTTGTGCATTTAATAAGCGGGTTCTCGATCGTTACAATGAAATAGGTTGTTCGTTAAGACCAATTGATCAAATTTTGTTTTACATTTCTTAAAATGTAAATGATAAGAAAACTGTGATTACTTTATTTAAAATGTAAATGATATTAAATAACTTTTATTAAAATTATTATTAATTTTATTTATTAAATTAACTAGAATTTTGATTAGTAATCAGATACCTAAAATGTCTCTTGAAGAGATTAAATTAGGAAACCTTATAAAATATGGGTTGATCACATATGTATTTAAAAAGTAATGTCATAAATAAATTGGACAATCAAATTTTGTCAAAATAGTTTTTTCATATCCAAGATTAGACTTTTAAAATCAAGTAATCAACATTGCTTACTTGCTTAGTAATAAAATTGTTGTGTTCAAAAATAATAAATCAATGTTGTAAATTTGTAATAAAAGAATGAACTTAATCATTTAAAGTAGAAACTAACATTTCAAATAAATAACATATTTCTGTAAATTCATCACATCCAATAATAGTTACAAATCAATACAAATAAAAATACAAATGTGTTCATATCAAATCCAAATCAAACCCATTACAACCTATCAAAAGTTGTATATGTACATTTCTTATCATCAATATCGTAATCAATTTTGGGTCCTATAATTATCAGTTTTAACGAACCCAAATGATTTAGCACCCACCACAACCAATTGAAAGAACCCAACAAACTCAAGACTCATTCTCCTATGATCGAACCCACTATGGTTCGGTCCCTTTGAATTTGTATGTAATCAATGGGGTTTATCCGACTCTTTTCATCCTTTTCTATTTTTGAATCTATTTTGGAAGTCGCACCTAATAATTCTATACCATGAATTAGGATCAAAATTATCAAATTATATATATATATATATATATTGCCGACGGAGCAGAGAGAAATCTGCTTACGTGGCATTCAATAATTGGTAGAAATTTCTATTTTTAAGGCTGATTTGGCAACATACCATTGACTATAATTCAGATTTTAATGCCTAAATCACTGCTATAAATAAGGCTGGATCACAACAGAAATTTAAACTGCATTTGAAAAAGGGATAATGTAACACCCTCAAACTAATCCACAATGCCACGTAATTACCACATCAGCAACGATAGAATATAATAATCTCTACACTATTCCCAAACATACATGCGGAAAACCCGATAATTTAAAACATTATTTTACATAAGAAACAGTCACGGAAGTCCCTGAATATTACACAACCTATCCGAAGTATATAAACAGTCCACAAAATGTAACTACCTCTACGCGGGTAGCTAACTTCTCAATCACAGAATGTAAACCTACTTTGGTGCAGCAGGCCTACTAGCAGTCCGGTCACCTGGGATACACACAACAACACACACAGGTCAGCTAAAGCTGGTGAGAATGCAAGGGTTAGTGTACGATTATAAATCTCAATAAAAAGTAAGCTCAATAATAAAACGTTCAGCGTTCTCTACTGAACAAGTATATGAGATCCCACATGATGCTCAACTCGCGTGGATAGGCCCACGTGCCAAAATCCCTAGACCGCACAAAGCAGTCGTCAGAAACTCAAAAGGGAATTGGGAGCGACCCAACCCCTGCCCAGCCGTACGGTTTAATATCTCAACAGCTCAAGTGTCCCAAATCTCATATATAAAACACATTTCTCAATAAAGCACAGTAATACATGCATGATAATATCTCAATAAAAACTCGTAAGAAAACTCATGGTATCTCGTAAAAAGCTCAGTAAAAGATCATGCAAGTATTAATAAATAATCGTACAAGTGTCTCAAGAAAAACATGCAAACTCACCTGCTCAGCTAGATAAACTAAGTCTCGGTTCCCTGCCCGTCCTCAACCCTATCAACTCGAGACCCTGAAATCACAACACAATGACTCTATATCACAATCACAGTCACAGCTCAAGTTCTCAATCACAACCCAACAGCTCTAGATACTCGATTTCTCAATAACTCAACAGCTCTATACACAATACTCATATAACTCACACAGACTCAGATACTCAACTACCAACTCACACAATCCCAGATACCCAAAAGACGCATTCTCAATATTACAATTTCGACCCAACACTCTATACGCACTTCTCAACAATTCTCGAGACCCCAAGGACCCAAATACACGACTCACAGAACCCGAAAACCCGACCCGAACCCTCAGCCGCATCGCGGCCGAGCTCAACCAATCGCGGCCGCACTGACTCTATCGCGGTCTCGGCCGCGCTGACCTCAAACTCGGCCGAGCTCACAACGCGGTCCGAGCTCGGGCTCAAACCGCCTGCGATCATCTCAAGAACATCGCGGCCCGCGATCAAAGGATCGCGGTCGCGCTCACGGACGAACAGTAGCAGTTATGCTCTGTTTCTGCACAGCTCGAGAATTACCCCAATTCAGCATTTCAGCTCGATTTTAACCACAGATATGGACTCGAATTTGCTCAAAAACAATCACAAACTCAATTGAATCACTCACTCAAGATTTATAACAATTAACTCACGAATTCAAGCTCGAATTTACCTTAATATGAATCCGAATCGAAAGAAGAATTTGATGTCTATCTCGGGAGCTTCGATCACAACTTGAGGCTTCAATCTGAGTTGCTGGAATTCCAATCACACACATACACACACTCAAACTTAACTCTGGCTTTTGAAAATGAATTGAAGGAACAAAGGAGTAAACTATATATACGTTTTGGGTTTAACTCGGTCCGATACCCAAAAATCCGATCCCGATACCCAAAATACAAATTTTATATCCCCGGGTCCCAAATTAAATAATTAATCCAATGAAATAATTCCACGTACCTATCTCAAAATCGGGATGTTACAGATAACATCTATTAAAGAGGTTGCAAAAATACTGCATAACAAATTGCAGAATAATAGCGGATAAAAAAATTTAGGCAATAAAGGTGACAACAATGAGTATAGATATTAGAACCGCAAAAAATCAAAAAATCAAAAAAATCCAGATAATATGTGCTGAAAAACTGCATCTTGATACATTCAAAATAGGGGCTGTTGGATATAACAAATAATTAGAAATATGAGATATTACATCCCGTTTTATTAATATTTGCAGCTGGAATATTTGCAGCTGGAATTCTGGATAATATCAAAAAGCAGAAAAAAAGTATCAGACCTGGAAAAAGGATATATATCATCGCCAGTTAAATAACTAACTGTGAGATAATATATGAAATAAAATGTGGCTGCTTATATAACAAAAAAATCAGGAAAATAAGGGATATTGAATCCCGTTTGGATAATATTTTCAACTATATATACATGGACTATTCATTTTTAACAGAAGCTATATTCAAAATATTAGAGAAAACTGCATCACAAGATTGAAATAATTATACCATTATGAAGATGAATGTCAGGTCCAACGAGATGAAGTGTCTGCAGAAAGGAAAAAGGTTAATAATAATACTAATACAAACTACGAGATGAAAGACACTCCATATTATATATATATACACACACACACCCCCAATATGCAAGGTAAACTTCCGTGATCATTAGATCTCACAGTCAAATTATTCTAATTTATTTGTTTCAATTGAGTTGACTAATATCAACCTATTTTTTCATACAAATGAGAGTTTTTAGCTCTTTAGGAGGAAAAAGACAATACGTATCATAAACATTAAGCATAATGTCAACCACGTAAATAAAAACAAGCAGAAAAAAGAAAATCAAAGTATACAGATTTTTAATTCTGTTAAGTTCTAGAAGTTAAAATAAACATGTTTTGAACATAGATAATACTACTTTAAAATTGTAAAAAAGAAAAAGGTTGATATGCATTTATGTTATAATCTTCATGGATTGCCCTTTCTCTATCAATTTTATAATATACATGACAATTCAAATTCTCGCAAAAAGTTCAACATACTCAAACAATCACACATTGTCGATATCTAAAAATGTTAAAATAACATCAACCAATACAATAGAAACAGATAGTAAAATCTTTACTGCATCAAAATGAATTGCAAAAAATACAATTTCAATATCAACAGGGTTTGTTTACCAGCGGTGTTTGTCCAATACGAGAAGCATTAGTGAGTGTCACTAAACTTTGAACCACAAATACAAACCTAAATCATAAAAAGGAACAAAAAAAAATTGAGTTTAGCCAAAACTATGATTTTAAAGTAATGAAACCGTCAATGAAACCGAATATTAACCCAAACTCAGATGAAAAAGAGATAATCATACCTGAAAGTCGGGTTCACTTCGAGAAATGAAAATCTAGATGTAGAACCCTCGGTTGATGTCCTCACCGCTTAATGTTCTCACTTGTGTATAATCCGAAGAAAGCGAAGAGACTAGGGTGAAGTTCTGTGCAACGCCATTGAAAGATAAAGCGGAGTGGCGGTCAGGAGATGATGATACGAGATGTCGTTGCTGGTCAGGAGACAATGATACGTGGATGGCGTCCACCAACCGACGACCAAACAAGGGGAGAACGACGAAGCGGGGGGAGAATGGCGGAGCAGGGGGAGAAAAGGAAAACGATGGGGCTAGGGTTTCTAAAAGGGGAGTGCATGAAGAAGGAAACCAAGGGCAACATGATCTTATGTAATGGGATAGCTATGTGTATTTTTGTGTAATAAACTTTCATGGTTAAAAAAGAATTATAATATATTATAATTTATATTTATTTATTATTTAATTAGATAATTAATATAAGAATAATTTACAAAAATGGTCTACATGGTTTATTTAAAATTTCAAAAATGATCTGGAATTATGTTAACACCTTCGTCTCGCTTGGATTTATTCTTATAACTATTATGAGCATATATATATAACTATATTTAGAGTTTATAATGAGAAAAATTGGTCTAGCAACAATTTTTTAAGTTTTGCTATGAATGATAAAAAAAAGTTGATGTTATCAATGATAAAGAATAAATAATGTTGTTATAAATGCTAAAAATACATAAAGTTGTTTATGTTTTTAGCAATTGGTCCTAATTAATATTCACGATTAAAATAAGTAATTTTTTTTATTCATGAACAATGTATAGTTCTCTTAAAAATATTTTTTTGTGTTATTATTTATTTAAAAATATTAATTTCATCACAAATCACTAAAGCAACACACGGACATGTTGGTTTATTGGTACTTTTTACGCACGGGTATTCAACTAGCAACAATTTTTTTAAGGTTTGCTATGAATGATAAAAAAATATAAAAGTTGATGTTATTAATGATAAACAAAATAATGTTGCTGTGAATGCTAAAAATACATAAAGTTGTTTCTATTTTTAGCAATTGGTCCTAATTAATATTCACGTTTAAAATAAGTAATTTTTTCATCATGAACAATGTATAGTTCTCTTTAAAAAAATTTATGGTATTATTTATTTAAAAATATTAATTTCGTCACGCATCATTCGAGCAACGCATGGGCAAGTTGGTTTATGAGTAATTTTTGAATGGTTTGGGTTGGGTTGGCCTGAAACATTTTTGTCCAAGTCTTCCAATTTTTATGAATAATTAGTGAGTTCAAATACGATCAAAAAACTATTACTAAAATAATATTTTATTTTTATTATAAAATTATGTTAGACTATATTCGTACTTTAAAACTACATGTTTGTGTATTATTTTTATGGGAAAATGATGGGTTTTCATTTTATCATAAACTATTATTAGTTTTTTTTTGTATATTTAATTCTGACAGAACAATCTTTTAACGCATAATTAGTCTTTCGATCAACTGACATGTATTAATGTATAGTTTTATTAAATAAAATCGATTTTTTATGTCATTATTTATTTAAAAATAATAATTTCGTCGCACATCACCCGGGCAACGCACGGGTAAACTAGTTGAATTAGATTGAACAAACATTAATGTGGATAATTGTTATTACATATTCTAGCCGTATTATTGGTCAAATGGGTTTCGTCGGCTTTATCAACTCATTGGATCACACAAACACTTGTTAGTTGTTACACTATATTTTTTTGGCAAATAAAGATTTTACAAAAAATATCGTTATTAAAAACATTTTATTATTATCAATAAAATTTTATAAAAGATATCATAGTTGTAAACTTGTAGCCTTTAAAATAAATTGATTTGGACCCTTGCATCCCTTGAGGATATTGATTTGGAATGTTCGAAGTTGTGTATGGAGTAAATAAGAATCTTAGAAATTTGATTAAGGAAATATATGATAATCGAAACTTTTAGAGAATAAAATATGAATATACTATAACTTTGAATAACTAGTTGAATACCCGTGCGTTGCTCGGGTGATTTATTTCAAAATTAATACTTTTTTAATTAAACAATTACAAAAAAAAAAATATTTAATTTTGAAAGACTATACATATATATTCTCTTATACATTGTTTGTTAAGAAAAAAAAATACTTAACTCTATCATGGAAATTGCTACACGTAATTATATTTGAGGTTTGTTTGTTTTATTATCTCCATTATTGTCAGTTTTATTGGTATAAGAAATTATAAGTTTTCTATTTTAATTTTTTTTTTAATAATTTATGTTGGAAAATCTAAAGATATTGTTTAGTTTGCTTTATTTTTTATATATTCTAATAAAAACGCATTATAATCACACATATGTATTGGTTGTCAAATTATTTTATTTACATTCCAGTAATAGTTTTAATTCAACATCAAATATATTTCATATTGTACTTGCTATATCTAAACTTAGTTTTATCTATCGTAAATATCAGTGTTAATATTGAAAAAAAATCATTATATTTTCATGTTATATAAATTTGGTCTCTTAATATTATTATTTTTAATCATTTTAATCCTTACATTATATTTTATTGAAACTATTATATTTTGTTCGGTAAAAGTCAACATATCGTTATGATATCTCCTTTCTATGTTTAAAATTAAAAATATACATCAAACTAATTTAAAACATAAAAAAAAAATAATGCAATTCAAATACAAGAAAGACACTTATTACATGAACAAAATTGTTGACCTTGCTATTTTGTTAAATATTTTTCTCAAGTATTTTCATCATTTTAAATCATTGCTTGTGGCCAATCTGGAATTCATAATTATCTTGGAGTGTTTGTTAACCATTTGTGTGTCTAAATTGTCCTTTATTTATTTGATTTTGCTGCTTGAATTAGATAAAATACAGAATGTTTAAGTCTTTGTGTTGTGCGTGAATTACATATGTGTATGTTAGCTTTCGTTTTTGTCGAGAATGGCTGACCAATAAGCCCAATTGTCCTTCGGCCTAACCTTTAATTGATTTCTATGTGGTTTGTTGATTCAAATGCAAGTATTAATTGTCATTAACCTTTGCATTTTTTTTGCTGGAAAATAAGATCATAACAGAAAATAAGTGCAGTATTAGTGTGCTGTCCAGTTGTGTTTAGCTTAAGTTCTGTCCGTAAAAATGGGCAAGAAGGTCAAATGTCCTTCGACCTTGACAACTTAATTAGCAAGGATGTTTATTGATCAATTTTATGTATCAATCGTCATTTATCCTACCTTATGTTGCTGCTGAAAAAGTTAAAAACAAAAATATATGAGTTGTGAGTGTGTGCAGTGTGCGATTATGTGTTTGAATATGTGTGTTTGCATGTTAATGTCGGGCTCCGAGAATAAATAGTCTCGGAGTGTTGTGTGTGTCTCGTAACCTCTGTGTGTGTTCATTGAATTGATACATAAATAAAGGAAGAAACAGCAGCAGCATAAGTATCAAACATATATATGTTATGTGTATTATAGTATATATGTACATCATTTTCAAAATATAATATTAAAGAAGATACTGTCGATCAATTTTTCTACAGGAGTTGAAAACATCTTCGACTCTTCATTTGGTTGATTAGCATACGTGAAGTTCATCTTGAAACGATATAGTTTTCTTCACGCAAACACTGCTGATGTAGTTTTTTTTATCAATATTGATTATGGCTACTGACTCTGTGTGCGTGTGTGTATGTATGTATTTGTGTATGTATGTGTGTGTCTATATATATATATATATATATATATATATATATATATATATATATATAGGGGAGGGTTCTTTTAAGAACCATAAAAAATGTGGGAACCTAAGAACTAATCTCATCCATTGATTTTATAGGATCAAGGGCTTAGAAATGAGATGACATTTTTGAAATTAAGAAGACTTCAAGGGTTTTTTTTGTTGGAAAAAGGGGCAGGGAAGGGTAGAATGGGGATAACAAAATTGAAAAATCCTTGATTGCATAGAACCAAACGCACACGCTTCCAAAGACAATCATTTCCCTCCTTGAAAAAGTAACTGCACGCGTTTCCAAACAATTATTTCTCTCCTTGATTTTTTCTCTTCATTATTTTTACTCCCAAAAAAAAATTCACCAGAGTTTAGATATTATACACTTTATTCTATGGATAATATACAACTTTATATGTAGATTAAAATATATTCTAAGGTGTATACATAATAATTCTATGGTGAATATACAACATTCTATGACGAAGATACAAACCAACACAATCCAATCGAACATTCGACAATCACAATCAATGGTGTCCATGGTAGAATCTTTTACAACCTGCATTAAAACAATGGATTCAAAACTATGATGCAAAAAAAAATGTATAACATTTCTAGTTACATAGAATAGCAATATTCTATGTAGAATATGTGAACTATCTACGTAGAATATGTGAACAATCTACGTAGATTAGTGGTATTCTATGAAAAATATGTGAACATTCTGCGTAGAATTATGGTATTCTATATAGAATATATGACACTTACCTAAGATCTATATAAATTTGCAAACAATTCTACGTAGAATGCAAGATATTCTACGTAGAACGCAACATATTCTACGTAGAAGAAACGTTAAATAAATTTGCAAACAATCTGTAAAAAACTATAAATGTGAGAAAATCTATATAGATTTACACTGACATAGAAAATATGAACATCATAAGATAACATAAAATCTGAGAAGAATACAAATTAAAGAATCCAAAATCTATAAATGTTTATTGAAGATCTATTCAAACAACATAGAATACAAAAATCTATATAGATTTACAGACAATCTATAAAAAAACTATGAAGAATACAAAATAATCTACGAACAATATATCTTTTTGTCGTGCCTTTCCTATTGTCTTGCTCAGAGCCATCGTCGTTTAGCAAGGTCTTGAGCGTTTCATATTTACCCGATTCTGCGATTTCAAAATATAAAATAGACTAGAAAATATGAACATCATAATATAACATAAAATATGAGTAGAATACAGATTAAAAAATTCAAAATCTATAAATGTTTATAGAAGTTCTATTCAGACAACATAGAATACAAAAATATATATAGATTTACAGACAACATAGAATGCAATATATTCTACGTAGAATGCAACATATTCTACGTAGAATACAACATATTCTACGTAGAATGCAAGATATTCTACGTAGAATGCAACATATTCTACGTAGAATGCAACATATTCTACGTAGAAGAAACGTTAAATAAAACAACGAATGCTCGAATCAAATATAAACATGACCTGGATTAGGAGAAAAACAATCGTCGACCTCCTCATCGGCTGCAAAATCATTTGGAAAAATATTACACGGGGTCTGTTGAAATGTGTCGGTCGACTCCATGGATTCAGGTGAAATAAAAAAAAACGGAATGGATTTCCGGCGACGGAACTGAGCTTCTTCTTGCCGGAAAAAATGGAAGAAAAAGAAAAAATTAATGGAAACTCATTGATAATTGCATAGTTTAATTAAAAGGCAGAAAGTTGGAAACTTTTCTGAAAAGTTGCATTAAATGAAGGAGGAAAAATGACTGATTTGCCCTTAGTGGACCCAACCATACTTGAAAATATTTACAACAATGCCATTGATTATCCACCCTTGATCCTATTTATCCAAGGGCTGAAATTGGTTCTTATGTTCCCACATTATTTAAGGTTCTTAAAAGAACCCAATCCTATATATATATATATATATATATATATATATATATATATATATATATATATATATATATATATATATATATATATATATATATATATATATATATATATATATATAAGTACGTAACTTCAATAAAGCATGTTTTATCTCTAATTTGGTTACATTTAACTCGTTATATAAACATCTAATAATTATAAGGTTTCAATTTATAAAAGAATTGATAACTTGATAAATATGCAGCTGGAAATATTTATTATTCAAGTTTGGATCTTTTTTTCTGCATATTCAGTTATGATATTATCCAGTGTTTTTCTGCATATCTTAATATTTCGGTTATACTATAGCCGATTAAATTTGATTTCTTATTTTTATTTAACTTGATAAATCAGATTGCATCTATTTCCAGCAGTGCAAATTTGAAATTTTCAAGCGGATTAAATCTGATTTATTATTTTTATTTAACTTGATAAACCAAATTACAATTATTTCCAATAGTGAAAATTTGAAATTTATCGTCATTTTTTATTTCTTTCCGGAAAATCTACATATTTTAATATGTAGAAAAATCTTGATAATTATGTGGAACCTTATTGAGCTAAAATAGTGGGGGGAATCCCATTATTTTTAGAATTTTTAACCAATTATATTGCGCCAAATAAGTAGCCATGATTTTCTGATTTTTAACCAACTATATTGCGCCAACTAAGCCTTAATTTTCTGAATTTTTACCAGTAATATTGTGCCACGTGAGCATTTTTTCTCTCTGCTCCGTGGGCAATATATATATATAATTAAATCACATATGATTGGACCAAATATAATGGCTAAAAAAATCATACGTTATAAAACATACAAATTTTTAGTGTTGCATAATCTTTTTAAAATGAAGTGTGACTAGTAATCAAACATTAGAATGTTTGAATCTTTGTTTGACGAAAACAAATTGTTTTAAAACTTATGAATTTCAAAAGTGTAAATATATTAATATGTATAAAGGGTTAATGCTAAAAAATCAAATTCATTTTTCTATTTACGATAAAACACTTGATTTTTTTGACTGTTTAAGTTGCTGTATTATTTTCGGTTAAGAACATGCTATAGAGTATAGAAAGTAGTGGTACAAAATATTAAGAAAGAAAAATATAGTGATCGAATTTCGAAAATGAAAAAAAGAGAGGGACCAATATGTAAAACTAGCCATCAATTTCTCACCCCCGCCAAATTTTCCTATAAAATCCTCCAAGCCCTCTTTTCGATCTTTTTAGGGTTTTACATTTCTTCAAAAGAGAAACTATTGGCTTTAGAAGATGCTGCTTCGCAGCTCATCTAATCCTGCACTTAATTCATGGTTTCTACATGAAAATTTAAAAGAAATTTCATCGTTGGAGCCCCTATTCAATCGCCGTAACCCCAAATCACCTACAATTTCTTTGTGCTCCTTGAATTCGCTTAATGATTCTCCTAAGAGGATTAGCAGAGCTTCATCGGAGGCTGATTTGATAAGTAGTTCGGTCTCGAAAGGTAGGAGTCCTCCAAGTAAGAGTATGAATTGTTTGCTTTCTTCTATTGCTGTTGAAGAAGATTCCGAAGGACAGGAGCGTGATCATGGGTTTTCGTTGTTTTCAAATTCTGGCTTGTATGATTACCAAGGGCGTGGAATTGGCGTTATGGTGGATGGTACCGGAGGAAGTGGCGGTGAAGGGAAGATCTCACGCTGTGGTGATCACGGGAATCATCACGAGGATGACAGTGCGGATATGTACTACCAGAATATGATTGAAGCAAACCCTGGGAATTCAATGTTTCTGAGCAATTATGCAAAGTACTTGAAAGAGGTATGTTTTAATTAGCTTTTTTTTTTTTTTTTAAATGCGTGTGTAAAGCTTAATATTTATTTCTATACCCATCATGGAATGATTTGCATTATGTTAGGAGTATCAAGCTTTCATAGTAAAGGAAGTAATGGATAGGCATATAATGCAAGTAATTTAACTTTACCATTTGATACCTGACCTAATCATATTATCGTGACTTGAAGTTGCAATGATTGATATCATTATTAACATTAACATTCAATTATGCAAACACCCCCTTAGTGGGTTATAATACTGTGATTAGTTCTTTATTAAATGGTTTTATTTGATCTAATATTATTGAACAGGTGCGGGGTGACTTTTTTAAGGCTGAAGAGTACTGCAGCAGAGCAATACTGGCAAACCCAAGTGATGGAAATGTGTTGTCAATGTATGCTGATTTGATTTGGGAGACATACAAGGATGCCCCTCGTGCTCAAAGTTATTATGATCAAGCTGTTCAGGCTTCCCCAGATGATTGGTAAGATGATGCTATCATAGTAATTTGAAACTCTTTGGTTTACGTTTGGATGTTTTTCCTAAATTTCTGATGCTTGGGGCAGTTATGTTATGGCTTCTTATGCTCGGTTTCTTTGGGATGCTGAAGATGAAGACGAGCAGGAGGATGAAGTTGACAAACAAGGAATTTGTGATAGGAACTTTTTAACACCAAATGTCTTGAACGGAACTTCACAACCACCTCCAATTGCTGGGCATCTTAGAGACCAACACTCTTTTGTATATTAGCAGAGATATTATATAGTAACCTTCTGACCCCACCTTTTGCTAGTTGTTTGTTGTTTTACATTTGGTTTTCTGCTCTTGTAACCCTCCATGTGATGGCTCATCAAGGGATTATTATAGATGTGTTTCTGTTACAGTGATTTTTTTGTGTGTAATTATTATGTTACAAAGGTAATAAAATGATACTATGACATCTTAACAATAAATAAGTTCCGCCGTATAGTCTTTGCCCTTCCTCTGTTTATGAGTATTTTCATTACATAGATCATGGAGCCTTGAGATTCTCCAAACGAGTTCCTGAGTTTGATTCCTACATGTTCCAACTCCTTGAGGTTACTTGCCCTTTAAAAAAAATTACATAGATCATGGAATTCATTAATAGGTCAATTTTATGAAACTCTCACAAGAAGGGAACCCTGAACAAGTTTATTAAAACATATGAACAATGGAGCAATAGTTAAATAACAAGTAACACACACTTTGTTTTTTCAAGATAAGTAAAAGGAAAAATCATTAGGCTCATAAAGCCATTTAAGGGTAGTAGGGACCATTACTCTATTATTGGATGGAATATAATAAGAATCCAACGAAGGGTTATGTTTTATTTAGTTGTTTTTTTGTTACCTGAATAAAATATCTAGTTATTATGGGGGTGCTTCAGCTTGGAATTAAATCATTGAATGACATTGCACCTAATACTTAGTGGCACAAAATTCTGTCCCACAAGTGCTTGGAAGCATCTCATGTTTATGGACCTCACTTAATTGCATTTTTATCATTATAAGTTGGTCTACTTAATAGTCAATACGACATTCATAACAGATCCAAGAATATACTACCATAAAAGAAACCTTATTATTTATGTTTATCTTTTTTGCACATTTTACTGACTTCTTTGCTGAAAATAATCAAACAGAGGATCTTTTTGTGATTATATTGCAAGAGTATCTTTTAGTTATATAACTTATATAATACAAAGTACAAAATATTATTACTCTAGGTAGTAAGTCCTTCATTTAATGTAAGTTACTAAGTTGTATTACTAGTATTGCTCTATTAAACTTGTATATGGAATTACTTCTTGCATTGAGCACCAACTTGTAAGGACATGGCAAAATGAGGCGATTGTGCGATCCTTCTTATGAAAATTTAATGCATGAAGGGCATTCTTTGGTTTATTTTATTTAAATTTAGTTGGATTGAACTTAACAAAAAAAATATGGAAGGTAAGATTACCAATACCATATCTAGTCAAGCTCATAAGCTTACAATGTTTAGGGACTGGTGATTATAAATAGAAACTGGGGATGAAATTACTTTGCTGAAAAATTGTATCTTGGTAACTTTATATATTGGTTTTTGATTGATTGATTTGTTCCCTTTTTACATATGGAAGAACAAATATTTGGATTAGAGAATTTAGAGGACAATCAAATATTATATGGTTCTTTGCCCCGTTTTACCTTTGATGATATACTGGCTAAACTAACAAATAAGAAAAAAGAAAGATGGTGTCAAAATCGATTATTACGACCAATAAGAACAGCATACTACGATCTATAATTGCCTCGAATTGTCCAATCTATGTACATTGTTGGACCTTTTAAGTAATAGTTAGGAATATCTTATGAAAATGGAACAGTTTTTAATATGTTCCAACTTTCCTTTTCATATATGCATACACCCATATAAATTTGTACAAGGCACCAGTTGTATTTTTCCATGTATTAATATCATCTTATTGAATTGTTTGGGTCAAGTAAAACTGCAAGGATTTTACAAGGTAAGATCTTAACAACTCTCCGGAAACCTATAGAGCTATATACATTATACTCAAAACCCAAAATCTCGTTCGCTTTGACTCACAAGCTTTTGACTGCCGGAATACGACTATAAGACTATAAGAGTGTTGCTACATGCAGGTTGGGTACTGATGGGTGATAAACATGTGAGTTCTTCAGACCTACACAATGAAGTGATCATTGATGCGAGCTTGAAATTTGTATTTAAGTAGAAAACTTAATGAGAATCTTATTGTTGATGCTTGGGTATATGTTAGATCTTTAACATGTGTGTACAGTTTCAAATGCCATGTGCTTTACATGTTATGGTTTCTTCCTTGAGCCATCAACTTCAGATTACAAATGGTAGTAACACATAAAGAGCTGACTTGATGAGAATCTTAGTGTTGATGCTTGGGTATATGTCACATATTTAATTTATTTTAAAATGCTTTGCTTAACCAATTAGGAAGGTTAGGGAAATGCTAAAAATTGTAGCTAGTATTTGATAAGACGCATGTTTTAAAGCCTTATACTATGTGCAAATCATTGGTGGGTTTTTTTTTGTCTGCTGTTTGTCGCTTGAACTAGCTGTAAATCAACAGGCACTGGATAAGGCATTTGATCTGAAAGCCATAAGTTTCTGGTGGTTTAAATGGAGGACCCACTTACTCTTACAGTTTTGATTCTGCCAGGCGCCAGCAGGCCCTTTTGGGGTGTATTCAACCAGGATCATGTCACACCTTTTTGTATTGAAGCTCATCTCATGGTTTTCTGAGCTTAATGATACGGGGTGGCAAAAGCTCGAAAAGATACATAGCTGTTCTCATTTGAATAATATTCTCTTTATTACCACTTGCAGGTTTATAAAAAACAATGATTATCTTGTACAATAATATTAAGCACTAAATTTTAGGACAAAGAAGGAATTTCTGGGTAACTAGCATAACTTCTTTCTTTCTTGGTGACTATGTAGCTTCAGATGATCCAGAACCAACCAAGAACTGAACCAGAGACTAAGCCTAGTCCCAAGAACAGAGCCATCACAACTGCAGCCATTTCTGCTTCTGTAGGTGGCACTGATTTAGGTGCAAGAATCATGACGACACTTGTCAAATACCCATTGGTGAACCCCAAGATGACGGTTAAAAACACCACAAATACCTCATTTTTAAGCCATTTAGGTCCATGTAGGCAGGCTGTGAATAGTGGATATAACAGCAGCCTCCCCATACAACCCCATGTAGCCTTAGCAATACTTTTTACAACATAAATTGCAGTGAAAGATTTCCCAACAAAGTCCGCAATATTGTAAGTGGTGATCAACATTATTGGGTACCAGTCTTTGAGGAGTTGTGACTCTATGCTTTCTGCTAAGAATCCTGGAAAAATTGATAAAGTTACGGTATATATGATGAATATTCCGAGAGCAGGCCATTGAATAATTCTCGCTACATCCCAGAATTTAGTCCTTGTAGTGGACGTGTTGTATTGAAGCAATTTGTAATGTTGTTCCATGACTGGCAACTTGTACAACAGCGTACAAGAAACTATGCAGACCAGCAAAATAACTGTGCTAACTAGGAAATATAAATGTGCACTTTTCTTGAGCCCTTCTGGATCATGTGGGAGTGATGCCTTTGTTATAATTCGCAAGAGAGAGAGCAGAATTCCTGAGATATTGTTAATATCATAACTAAATTTACAGAAATATAAAAAATTGTTATTGTAGAGGCGGTTGGTATATCGTAGAATTTATGGCTAACCAATATCACAATATGGACCTTTGTTACTAGGCCACATCTCTTAGCGTGGGGTGGATTTGTGTTGAAGATAGCGCATGCACATGCCTGCTTTGAATTTTTTAGTGTTGTGTAGTAAAAAAATGAAAAATAAAAAAAAGATTACTTTAGTGCTTCTTGTATTTTTTTTATAAGTTTTATTTGGTAACAACTGTGCGTAGCCTGGTTAGAAATCCTACATCTGCCACTACTTTGAGTTGTATGTACATCTCCAATTTGCATTCAAGGGCCACGTAAAATGCTTGCTAACAAAAGTTACCTGATGATGCTGTTCCAGCAAAAACAGCCTGCATGTATTGCTTCGGCAATTTTCCAGCAGATCCTATAAGACTCCCTCCGATCAGTCCATCTGCTAAACCACATATCACAACTGATGCAACCACCACATAAAAGGTTGCACTTGATTTCTCGTCTGATACTCCCTGCCAAGTCCAGTCAATGGTTGGAGTTACCATGAGAGACACAACAAACATTGCAAATCCAATGTTCATCCTCACTTGGAAGGTGACGGCTCTGCTGAAATTAGTCCAACTTATCATAATTATTAAAACTAAAAGTGATGAACTCATATAAGATACCGAGAACACTTTCTCAACATGTTTCTCTGGATAAAGATGGCCAAAGTAGTCGATAGCCGTGATGAAGGCATTCCATGGAAGCAAATTGCCAGCACCAAGTAAGAAATGAATTACATAAGCTATCTTGTAGGTGTCTCGTGCTTCAATTTGATCTGGGTTGCTTTTCAAGTTCTCCATGTTGGAATTGTTTGGGTTTCCTAGCGGAGGCTATGTGCTTAGAATGGGGTCATTATATAAGCAGCTGTCACTGACCACAGGACAAGATAAGGCGGAAAAAGACACAGCCATCAGGAGAAGGTAATAAAGGAAATCTTCGTAGGGTGGGTAAAAAGGAAGATTCTTTATTGGATAACTGGATCCACCTCTAAATCGAGGTGATGTGAATTGTAAAATCTCTCTTTTTAAGACAATGGGTGTCTTTTACTTCGTTGATACAACACAATGCACAAGGATGAACTACAAGTTTAGAACCGGCCCGTGTTTAAATGTTTTGACCATCATACAAGAAAATGGATCATGTCCTGTGTGGGTATGTAAATGGATGGTAAGAAATGGTTTGTGCTCTTTTTTATAATATATTCCACTGTTACACAACACATGCTGGCTTTCTTTGACGTTTTGATCCCTCCTAATCATATTGCAGGAATCATCTTGGTTTTATGGACGGATAAAATAACACCTTGCAGTCTATATGGTCCATTCCCTAGCTTCTTACTGGTAAAATATTCTCCATATATTCTGGTTTTCACTTTTAACTTATCCTTTTGCTCCTAGAGTGTTCCTCTGTTCACACACAATTTGTCTTTCATGAGTACGTTTGGATTGAGCTCAAGCACATGACATGTGTGGTCAGGCTGGGTACGGTTTCCTGCATTAGGGTTTGAAAAATCTCACGTTTTGACTCTTGCCAAGTATGTATGGAAAACTGGTCAAGTTAAACTGACTCATTTCGTATTGCATTTGTACGATTAAAATGTAGTAGATGAAATGAGTGAAATATTCTTAGGGGGCGTTTGGTTCACGGAATGGATTTTGATGGAATTGGAATCTAAGTTTAGTGTATTTGATCAATTGGAAATCAAAGATAACAAAGTGAGATTTAGTTAGATTCCATCATAATCCTTAATTAAAGGAATTCAACATTCCTTCACATCTTTAATGGAATTACAAATTCTTTAAAAAGAGAGCTTTCAATGGAATGTTTTATAAATCAAGTTGTTCATTTTTGAACCAATGCTTTAAACACTAAAATTGAAATCCAATTCCATCAAAATCCATATGGTGAACCAAACGCCCCCTTAGGTTTGTTGTTTGGGGGAATTACCCATGAAGATGAAGAAGACAAGATAGGGCCACAGGGCTAAAAGGAAACAAGCTAGGTAGCCCCACCAGAGGGCCTAAGGGTTACATAAACATTTTATTCCGGAAAACACAAGGATTCCTATAGGAGTCCATTCTTGAGTAGAGTAATAGGCTCGAAGGAACAACAAATGCATGTGGTGTGTAACAAGTCCTAAATGATGAAAGACTTGAAAGGCTGCAACCTGCATGATCCATACCAGGATTGGAGAAACAACAAATCCATGTGGCCTGCAACAAGCCTTAAATGGAAAGTAGGTTCAATGAGGCTACAACATGCATGATACATAACAAACTTGAAGAGGGCTGTTCTTAGATTATATTCAACCTAATAATAGCAGGCCAAAATGACTGATTAAATGCATTGTAAGTTGTAGCATAATATTTTATACGTGCAAAACGCGTTTACTATTCATGTAGCGTGTTTTATCTTTTTCAATTGGTGCCAACTGTCATGTTGAAAATAAGATGGAGAGAACTTGAATCTCTTTATATTTGGTCCTCTTAGACTGGTCTAGATGTGGGACTAGAAGTTTTTTAAGATGATAGGTGAGAATTTAAAGGTGAATTTTAGAGAGAAATTAAGTTGTTGAGTGAACATCTCCATCGGAATAGTGAAAACCATCTTTTTAAAGATGAATGGAGGCAAAGCAATGGCATGGCTGTGTTTGATAGTTTTGAAATGACTCTTGGTGAGACCTAAAAGCATTTTAGTAGATTCATGGACCATTGGCTTATGTAGAACTTGATTCTTTCAATCCCTGTACATTTCTTTCCTTTTTTCCTTTTCCTTTTTCTCATATATGGTGCTAGGCTAAGGCTACAATTCCCTCAAACCCCCCTTGTCATTTCAACTTTCAATTCTTAATGTAACATCAAAAATAGGAATGATTAATTTTGCCTCTTCATTATATGTGTGGATGCTTCACTTTTGATTTTATAAAGGAGAGGGACTGCTAGCTAATTGATTCTCGGCAATCAAAATAATCTTGGAATATGAAAATTAAAAACAAAAAGATCGATGGAAAACACCAAATTAGTAACTTACCCTTTCTTCGTTGGTAGCTTATGTTATCTCAAGTGCTTTTTGTGATTATGCAACTATGTTTGTCGTCTAGAAACGGAAGTTTTAAACCCTATTTAAGGTTATTCAGCATTGGTTATTGGTTTGTGGTACAATAAACCTATCGTAAATTCAACATGCTTATCTAAAGTTAAGTATGAAAGCACACAAGTAGATCTGATCAACTTGCTCAACCCACGTATACCATCATGCATGCTATACAAAACATGTGAGGGGGGGGGGGGGGGTAGTGACAAGTAAAGGAGGGGTGTACGTATTACAATATCCTATACATTATTCTCATTGTTTAGTGTAATCATCTTAAGAATAAGATTGTTTAGTTATGTATTTTTTTTAATACAATTTAAGGATACTTAAAAGCTGGAAATCTCAAATCTCTAGTTTATATGTCTATGCTACCCATAAAAGATGCATAAATCCAGCTTATATGTCTATCCGAACAACTTTGATGTAACTTTGTTCGAGTGTTCTCTCCTGCAACATATTATGGATTTTGTCATTTATTAATTTGTGATGAGTTTATTATAAAGATGGTTAAAGATGTATTTGAAGCATAGGAGTGATAAAATGATTGAGACACCCACATATGACATATCCTGTTCCACCCTACTCCTTCAGGAAATTTAGGAATTAGGAACCAAAAACCACAAGCAACGGTTCCATTAGGAAGATCTTTCGTACCTTAAAATAAATTCTTACTAGTTCCAATAATAAGTAATCAAACAACACTATTATTTATGAATATCTTAACAATGTGTTTCTAAGTGACTTCCATGATAGGAACTCGGGGAAGCCCTCTGCTTGCCTTTGTGATATTCTTTTGCAGGTAACTGTTTTGCTTAGATTAGAGGCCAGGCATCATGACTAGCTCAAAAGCTAGCCAAAGATGAGACCATCGTTGAGTGCATGACAATGGGACGTGGCGGGGATCTCATTTTCCATCCCCATCCTGCTTCTTAATCCATCTCCCTTATCTCGGTCCCATTCCCGTCGGGGAATAAGTTTATATTCCTATCCCGTCCCAATCAGGGATCGGGGAATCAAGTTTTTCAAACTCATAAACTCGTAACAGATTATTAAGTTTAGACTATATAGTAGTTTAGTAGAAAAAAAAATATGTGAATAAACTTAAAACAAATCAATTCAAACATATTTGAGTTATTTACATATATAATTTATAATAAAACCAAAATAAAAAATGTATGCAAACGATTTATAAAACCAATAAAATATAATTGAGAAAAGTATGTTGCATTTGTACAGATTTAACCCTTTAAACAATAGGAAAGTCATATTGATGTTTAATATATTATATAAAATATAATGAATAATTTATGTTGTAAACTTAAACATACATAATAATTTATATAAAACATAAAATATAACTGGGGTGGGGGATTAAAGCATCCCTTATCGCTGCCCCATCTCTGTTATTTTATCGGGGATTCTTCGTTCCCATTCCCATCCTCGGTCAACTTGAGGATTCCCAGTCAAATCGGGGTCGAGTTACAGGTGACGAGATGAGTGTTTTTTTTGGCCAAGCCTACCATCGTTGATGGTGCAGGAGCAGGACCTTCATCATCTTTTTAAAAACCGAGAAATCCAAAATCTGCACTAAACCGCAAAGAAAACCGGAAAAACCAAACCGAAAAAATCGCACAAACTCAGTTTTTTGTTAATAAAAACTGCACTTTCGGTTTCGATTTTATATAAAAATCGCATAATGTACAACCCTAGCAGTGACGGACAAGCCGAGAGAGAAAGGATGGTGGCCTGATGGGGAGGGAGAGGATGGTGGCGAGAGAAAGAGGGGGGAGGAAGAGATATTAGTAATGTGGTTTAATGGGTTTATTTAATTTCCTAATCTAACCTAATCTATTTTTAAACAATTAATTAAATTTCATATAGTTAGTATTCTATAAAATATAAATGTCCTTGATGCATTATTGGTAGATTATCCGGTACATGAAAATTTTCCAAGCATACACACACATAAAGAAAGAAATCATAAGACAAAAGCCCGAGATCTTATTAAAAAAGTAACAACTCAGAAATTCTAGTATACCCGGTTCTAGTTTCACCGGGTATGATTATTTAGAATTTAAAACCGGATCAAATCCGATCCGAATATTTTAAAAACCGGTTTTTTAAACATAAAGAACTGGATCGGTTTTAAATTGATGTAGATCTGCTTGAAATCCGGTTTATGGTCATCTATACCAATGCCTAACATCATTTCCAGTGCTTTTCAGTTGTCACAAGACTGCCATTAGTCAAATAAATTGGTAGTTTGTTAATTTATTCATTCACTTATTGATCCAATAGGATTGGGCTATGCAGTTTCATTATTGAGCCCATATGTTTGGAATCCAGCCCAACCGTGTAGTGTCATCTGCCCAGTGGGCAGTGCCCATGAGGTTGCACATATATAGGATTTAATCCGAACCGGATCGGTTTAAAACTGGTTCGTATTTTTTTTTTTTCAAAAAAACTGGTTATTGTGATAACCGGATCGGATCCTAACCGGTTTTGGATCAAAAAATATGTAACATATAATCGGTTTCGGATATAAAAAACCAGATTTTAATTTGGGCTTGCTTTTTGTTTTTTTTGGGCTCTCTCTCTCTCTCTCCCTCCCCCCCCCCCCCCCCCACCACACACACACACACACACATATGGGTTAGCTTCAATTGAGAACCTTAAATCTCATGAGAACCAAAGAACTCATTAGAGTCCTTATATTAAAAAGAATCTATGGCTGAAAATAGACAAATGACATTGTTGTAATTATTTAGATTAGGAATGCAAACGGTTCCGGAAACGGACCGAGCCGATTTAACCGAAACCGAATATTAAAGATTGTAAGAAACCGATAACCGAACCAATAATTGTAATGCGGTTCCGGTTCGGTTATGGCATGTGTATTTCGAGTACTATTCATATTAGAACCGAAAATTAAAAAAACATATATAATTCTATCTATTATAACAAGATATAAACAAGAAAACATAAAAATAGAATAAGAGAAATGTGGATCATGATGTTTTCATATAAATTATGTAGTTTCACCATCCTAAAATATTGTTCCAACTATTAATCTTTTTGGTTTTCACATTGTGGGTTTTTAAATCATTTCTTGATTTGCATCTTATGAGCTTTTCAAATTATCGTATCTATCCCGCAGAACCATTAATCGAATAACAGATAAGGCGATAACCGAAAATTGAATATTATAAGAGCCGATAACCGAACCGAAAATTATAAATCGGTTCTAATCGGTTTTGGTTCCGGTTCGGTTCTAATTTCGGTTCGGTTTTTCGGTCATTCCACACGTCCCTAATTTAGATTTTCTATAGTGAAAAATGTGCAAAATGTATTTTAGGAAGAAAAAAATCTGATTTATTTCTCTTTCTCACTCTTTTTTTTCATTTCTTCTTTTTATCTCTCTTTCATGAGAATTGAGTTTTATAATAAAAAACGTTTTTCCATGAAAAAAAATTTTCTGTATAAAAAATTATTTTACTGCTAAAATTTTAACACATTCTACATAGAGTATTATGTAATATATGTAGAATGTTATATAATCCTATATAATTTTTTGTAGATTAACATCAATATTCATAATCTATGTACAGTGTTATGTTTCCTATCTATTTCATATATTCTATAAAAAAACAAATTAACTGGTACAACATTAACAATATTCTACATACAATGTTATGTATTCTATATGGATACAACGATAACAAATTAATTGGTATAACAAGAACAATATTCTATATAGATACAAAGTATAGAATACTATTAATTCTGTATAAAGTATCATATACTGTATTGAAAAATATAAACAATTTGTACGTAGAATACATAAATACACAAAACCATCAAAGCACATACGATCAGGAATCAGAACCCTCGACGAACAAATCAATGTATTCTATGTAAATGATTGTGTATTCTATGTAGAATATCGCACAATCTATATAGAGTATTGTAGACGAACTGAAATAGAAAAAAAAATCATTTAGACATTTTATCAAACACTTAGTATGCAACTTATACAAAATACGCAAAAAACACAGTTTTTAAACAAATAAAAAACATTCAATTCTTGTGACTCATATACAAATTTTTTTAAAGCAAAAAACATATATCTAAGTATAACATCCCATATCTAAATTTTATTCATAGAATGTTATGCATTTTATATAGATACAACAATAACAAATTAACTGATACAACAATTACAAAATTCTACATATATACAAACTAACTAAAATCAATTCTGTAAGGAATATTAATTATTCTATACTAAGTATCAAATATTCTGTAAGGAGTATTAATTAAGGAATATTAATTAGGAACCAGAACCCCCGACAAATAGATGAACATATTATATGTAGAATATCATGTTTTCTATGTAGAGTATCGCGTAATCTACATAGAAAATTGCGTAATCTATTTAGTATATTGCAGACGAACTGAGAAAAGAAAAATATTTCATTTAGATATTTTATCAAACACCACTTGGTATGCAACTGATACAAAATACACCAAAAATACAGTTTTAAACCAAAAAAAGCATTCAAATCTTGTGAATCATATACAATAAGTTATTTAACAAAAAACATAAATTTAACTAGTACATTCATTTTAGATATAAAATTTTACAAAAAGTTTCATTCATTGACTACCAGACTTCCAAATCGTCATTTCTTGACCATTGGACTTCCAAATCGTGAAAAAATATAAAGGAGAGAAGAAAGAGAGCGTGACGACGTCGACTGGTAGTGGCGGTGGTGACAACGACATTTGGTGTCAGCGGCGGTGGTAGTTCCAGATCTTGAGAGAAAGGGAGAAAGAGAGAAAAGGAGGATGAAAAATTTAAAATATGAAAATAAAATGAGAGTGGGAGTAGACATGACAATGGTGCGAGTTCAGGGTGGGGCCCTTCCGAAATAGAAATCCATCCTTGATTGCCATCGATATTTCCTACACCAATCCCCGTCCCAGTCCCCAACTTCATATTCCCGTCCCCATCCTCGGCGGGGATTAAATTTCTCATCCCATCCCCGCCCCCGTCGGGGTTTCGGGTAAATATTCCGTTTGACATTCGTTTAAAAAAGCTAAATAATTTGACATAAATTAATATAAAATAGTGAAATAAGCGTGGTAAATCTTAATAATAAGTATCATCCTAACATGACCGATTACAAAATTAAAATAAACTACACAACAAACGAAAATGCAATCATTTGTTGCCACACCATCAATTCATGGAAATACAATTCATACGGAAATACGTAACAAATGAAAATACGTAAATTCCCCGTGAAATCCTCACACCATTGTACTTCTATAACATTTCAACCGTAGTAGAATCTACAATAAAGTTTAAAATAATACAATTAGTATTTGACATGTTATCTTAAACATTCATAAATAGTTTATACAATTACCATGAGCATCCGGATCATCGTCTTCATACACGTTTGCAATGTTAGTATATGTTAATTGATCACCTACTTCTGAAATAAACAAAAACATATGCATGTTACATTATAAGATAAATAAAGAAAAAACAGTTACATTAAACAACTTGATAAAAATACATTTCTTCATCTCTTTTCGTACCCAACTTTGTAAACACATTAATGCTTCAATTTCAAGTGCATCCCTTCCATCTTTATCGTTATATTCATCGGTTGTGTGGTGCAACAGTGAGACTTGAGAGAGAGAGAGAGAGAGAGAGCGAGAAGAGAGAGAGAGATGAGGAGAGAGAGAGAGAGAGAGAGAGAGAAGAGAGAGAGATTAGAGAGAGAGAGAGAGAGAGAGAGAGAGAGAGAGAGAGAGGAATGCAGAATGCTTCACGCCTAGGGTTACTTACGAAATGTATCTAAAATGGGAATTGGGCTTGTTGTGGGTAAGTGGGTTGGATAAGGATTGTAGGCTGATTTTTATTTAAAAGCCCTAAAATTAATTATTTTATCGGGTTATGAGGATTACCCACCCTGCCCTGGCCCCGACGTTTCATTTCGGGGATTCCCCGAACCCGTCCCCATCCACGGTCAACCATGGTTTTCCCCGATTAAATCGGAGTCGAATATCGGATTCCCCATCGGGTTCAGATTTTTTTTGCCATGCCTAAGTGAGAGGGAGGGAGTGGCTGTAAGTTTTTTAGGGTTAAAAAGTATGAGAGATAAATATATTTTTCACAAAATATCCTTAGATTATCAAGTTCTCATGAATATTTAGGTTTTTAAAAGAACCCTTCTACACACACATGAGATCTGTAGAACCAATATCGTCCCTAGATTATATTAATATAATGGTATTGATTAAATAGATAAAATGTGAAATTAATGAAAAAAGATTGGTATTAATAATTTGTTTGTGGTAAAAATGAAAAAAAAGATGATCAATAATAAAAAAAATTGACATTAGCAAAAAAGATATCTAAATTTTTTTTAAATTAAAGTAACATTAACGTGATCAATTTTTAGATCAAAAAAATTGTACCATAAAATGAAAATTTTATAATCTTTAAAATGAGACCGGTTATGATATATTTTTTCAAAAAAAATTTACGTGCATGTTTAGTTTTGTAAAAACAAAGTTACCATCATTCAATATATAATATCGAGACTATTTAATGTCGAATGAACACTATATATCATATATTAAACATTGCATATGTGTGATTATGTATTTTATATATATCATATATTCAACACATCATATGTATTTAACATTTATTATTCAATATTTGATATGAATATTTAATTTTTATATTTATATAGATCGATCAGACCGGTAATGGTATATTTTTTTCAAAAATTTTTACGCATTATATATATTTTTAAAAAGTTATCCAGCTGTAAATTCAATAGACGATAACGAAATATTGAATGTCGAAATAACACTATAAATCATATATTCAACACCGTATATATATTCAACATTAAAAAGGAGTCTAAACCATAGTCAGAATTGTTGGTCAAATTTGATGGGCTAAAAACTAAAATTAATTTAATGTTAATTGCATACTTACCAATTTATCGTTAATATTATATTATATTTAAGGTTTATATTGGTTCCACAGTTCTACAACAAATTAAGGTTTTGCAATTATTCCAACCATATGTGTGTGTGTATGTATACACACACACACACACACACACACACACACATATATATATATATATATATATA
>JAANYP010000249.1:130000-202500 GCA_020465985.1 Centrapalus pauciflorus
ATCTTGATGAACATGACTTTAAATCCCTATCAAAGTCGTTCTCATTTTGAATTTGTTCGAATGACCCTCCAATTGTACGATTTTTATTGAGAAACCTTAGGATTTTGGACTTTAGTGTTTCATTTTTCATGGTTCAGAACATATTAGGTCAAATTTCAAGTATTCTTTAACACGCTACAACTTTGGTAATGTAGTTACCTTTTTAAGATCCTTTTATCATACGTGACTCAAACATCGTCTTAAGTGAAGTCTAACTTTTTGTTTACACAACTTTATTAAGTTCATTAACAACGCTACTTATTCCTCACATCGGAGAAAACCTTATTAGGTTAATATATTAGTATTCTTTAACGTATTTGTAATATATTGTGATAGCTAAAAATTCAATAAAAAGATTTAACTTATCCTGAGAAAACTATATATATTTTATTAAGATATTAAAGAAACCACGTAAAAAACAATGAAATTTATCAAATATGTTATTCAGATTCATATAACCATAAAATTATTCAAATTCAAACTAGTAAGAAACCAAACTAAACTGAAGCAGTTCAATCTGTTAGTTTGTAAATCAAGAATTACGCCTGGACAAATGATCCATTAGAAGAACTTGATGCGTCGGGAATCATTCATATATAATATATTATTGTTGTTCGAAATGTTCCCCACTAATGGAGTCCCAAAACACTTGGAATTTAGGGGAATTTATCCATGTTATCACCATTTTTGACAAAGCCTAAGAGCCATCCAAGCATCCAAGTTGATGGGACATGTTTTTATCTTTTTAATTGGGACCCAACATTCAACATTGTTTGGTGTTTATGAAAGAGAGAAATATTCTTTCATGACATCGGTCTTTGTCTTTTAAGATAAACATAACATCAATTATATGGTTTCATATGATGTAGAAAATAATTCCCTTTTTGTTTTTATACACTTGTATTTTTTAAAACTTTTTTATAGATATAGAAATAAATTCTCAGATTTTACCTTAATAAAACAAACAATCGGTTAATTGATACAATATAACATTCTTCTCATGATTTTTTACAATCGATTATAAGTCTTGAACTCTTCAAGCACACACATAATTTCAATCTGATTTGTATATAATTAAGTTGAAGATCAAAATACAATTTAATGACAATTTTTTAACGAGAAATTATCTGGACACATACATATAAATTAACTCTTTAGAATTTGAGAGAACTTTGGACAAAAAAAATCATCCAAGTACGGTATGCTTGAATTCTGGTAATCATTCGATTACAAATACAAGTGTTCTATTTATAGACATTTCAAGTGACTTCAAGTCTTCAACTAACTAGATAGCTAGATACTTCTAATTCTTAAACCAAGTAAACTTCATTTGCCAATCAAACAATCACAACAAAGCCTAGTTAAATGTTTTATGCTATGTTGAGAGTTATCATTGCAAGAATATGACATCAGAGTTGAACACGGAAGTTTTAAGTTAACAAATTAAAATGTCTTTGGTGGCACATATTAACTCTTTAATATATAACGTCTGACTTTAGTACTTTGCACACTTTGTACTGAACTTCTTCGATCTTTAGTATCATTTCCTAGTATTCAATACTGTAACACACTCACTATCAAACTCTCTAGGGTATGTTTGATACACAGAATTGAACACAGAGAAATGAAATTGAAATGAAATCCCTTAGTTTGTTTGGGTTTGAGAAAATTACAAATTGAGAATTAAACCAATTCATTTTCCCTATATTCATTTCCCTCTCACAAGTAAACAAATGGGAAGAATTGAAAATTTTAGGCTGCGTTTAGTTGACGAAAACAAGCCGGTTTTCTGTTTTTGTTTTCAACGAAAACAGGGCTTAATTGAAAACATGTTTAGTTTGACATTATTCTAATTTTTTGGGAAAATTATGCAAAAAACCATCAAAGTACAAATTTTTTTCGATTAAGTCCCCATTTCATTTTTTATTTTTGATAAGTCCCCAAACTGCTTAAACCTTTTAAATTGGTCCGTTAACATGTTATAACATGTTAACATGATTAAACCTAATTTGCAAAAACCATCAAAGTATAAAAATTTTTCGATTAAGTCCCCATTTCATTTTTTTCCCTTATAAGTCCCCGAACTAATTAAACCTTTCAACTTTTCGATAAAATAAAATGAATTTTTTTAAACTTTTAAAAACGACGATGTTTATTACGATGACAGAGCATGTCATGTTTGTGTAGACCAAAATAAGTTGGTTTGAAAACAATATTTTTTCAAAACAACGATGGTTGTTTGAAAATAATAAATTTTTTTAAAAGTACGTTATTCCGGATAACATAAGTTGGTTTAATATAATAACATAAAGATGATTATTTCGATCCTATGTTTGTCTAGACCATAATTTTTAAATATATTTAACTAGTTCATCCCAACTAAACTTTAAACAATATAAATGATCGTTTTGATTTATCATTTTTTTTGCATCCACATATATGTTACGTGGGTGTTAATTGAACAATCACTTAAATTGATAAAACAACAAATAACATGAGTTTCATCAAGATAAGGGATTTATGTGACAAAAAAATTAGTTGAGAGATTTATAAGTCAAAATAATTTAGTTCAGGGATTTATAAGACAAAATAATTTAGTTGGGAGACTTAATAGAAAAAAAATCATAGATTTATAAAATCCACGTCAGCAATTGCAACCCGCTTAACAGGTAACCGGTAACTTTTCTTGAAAAAAACACCAAATTCGTGATTTTTATTTAGTTAAGGGACTTATCAGACAAAAAAATTTGATTGAAGGACTTAATCGAAAAAAAACTTGTAGTTTGATGTTTTTTGTGAAATTTTCCCTAATTTTTTTTGTCATTTTCTAAATGTTTTCATTTTCTAAATTTATAATAGAAATTGGAAAATGCATTAAAGGAGTTTTCAACCATTTTTCCAATTTTCAAAAGTGAAAACAAGGGACGTGGTGAACACATTTTCAAAATTTTCTCCTAATTTTCTAGAAATGTAATAATGAAAACAAATTCTGGAAAAGTGAAAGTGAAAACAAATATCAATTTTCCATCAACTAAACACACCCTTAACTTTCTCAAGAGTTGATAAAAAATACGGAAACTTATCAATACTACTAATAATATATCATCATCGATAATTTTAAAGAATAATAATATTGGCTTAGTACTCATGTGTTACTTGGGTTAACCTAAAAAAATATTTATAAACACACATTTTTCATAAAATAGTTATAAAAAATACATAGTGTTTGTTAGATTTTAGGGTAACTAATTTCTAAATTAATTAGATTGATCAGATTTGGATAGATCACATTTTATCTTATTACATATATAATATGACAAAAAAAAAAAAAAAAAAAAACAAAGATGATCACAAACTAGAGGACAGACCGCACCATGTTTTTTAGATAGGCAAATGCATTAAACGAACAAGAAAGTAAATGAGGAACACAAGCTCTCCAAGAAGCAGAAAAAGAAGAAAAACCAAATTACAACAACACACATGAGCCGAAGGCAATAATCAACATAACAGCACCCAAAAAACTAAGCACTTGACGACACCAAAAATATAGATACAAACCGGCCACCTTAAAGTCTAAATTGAATTTTAATTATGTGATTCAAGATCACAAAACGTCATAAATGTTTGGGCTATAGATCGATACAATTAACGAACAAATGATAAATACATTATATACACTCAAACTTAATCCTTTTTCATGTATCAATGACATGAATACACCAAAAACCCATGTACAAAACATACAAAAATTAGGGATTAAGACATGCACGTAGGACGACGTTCAACCAGATATTTTATCAAGCGATTGAAACTTGACCGTCGAAAAAAACAAGCACAAATAACTTCACGGGTGTTGGATCGATCTTTTAATAGCAAAATTGAAATCTTATCCAACTTTTCGAATCCGATGGATGTATATATATATGGATCGATGCAACTGAGTCGAGCTTTTATCGAGCAGCTCGAGCTCATTGAATAACTCAAGCTCTAACTATATCAAGTCAAGTTTTTATGGAGTTCGAGGTTGAGACAAATGCTGAAAAGATAGCTCAAAATGAGTTCTTTCATCATATATGATGTTTTTAGATCTATTCTAGCTCGACGATCCTAGCTCAAGATAAATTCTGAGTCTTTCTCGAGCCGACTTCAAACAAGTGTTTGAAAGCTCATTGCTTTAGCCTAGTTTAACTTGGTCGAACCCAACTTTGTCTCAGACTCGTTTGTAGTCATGTGTGCATGGTTCTTGTACTTTTTATCTTTCTATTACTTTTCCCATCAATTATTGCTCTTATTATTATTATTATTATTATTATTATTATTATTATTATTATTATTATTATTATTAATAACTTTTTTCATTATAACAACTTGTTCTCTGTATTTAACTAAAATGCACAATATGAAGAAAAATATTATGCGATACTGATTATAAAATATAAGAAACTAGTAAAGAAATAACAATACTTTAATACAGAAATAAACGACATAAATAAAAATTAGAGTAAAGGACATTTTTGGTCCTTGTGGTTTGATGGTTTACCCGGATTCAGTCCTTTAACCATAATAAGGTCAAATTTCATCCCTATTTTGCTAATTTTGTGCCCTTTTAGTCCCTCGTCCGTTAAACTTAACGACACAACCGTTAAAGTTATAAGAATGACATTTTTACCCTTTTCATTGAGACGCTTTTAGTCCCTATGGTTTTATTATTTACCCATTTATAGTCCAACATTTATTTTTTTTATTTTATCTTTATAATTATATTATTTATAGATATACTTAATTCATTATAAACACACTTATTTTATTTACATATATAGTTATGTTTTAATATTTTATTTACATTTACTATTGTTCGTACTTTATTTAGAATTTAACTTTTATTTTAATTTAAATATATATTTCTTTACTAATTTATTTAAAGTTCATCTTCTTTATTAAGTTTAATTTTTATAATATTATTGTTGACATTTATGTATGTAATTTTGTTAGTTGTGTTTAAGTAAATATAATATCGTCGATATTTTTCCTTTCCAAAGTCACTATTTCTTCAAGTATCTTCCAACCTAATCAATTATCAACACATAAATAATATTATATGTGTTGGATATATATATATATATATATATATATCCAAGACATAAATTATATAATATACACATAAACATTATGTGTATTAAGTTATATACATACATACATACATACATACATATATATATATATATATATATATATATATATATATATATATATATATAATCCGTAAGACTCTAAGGGCATGAAATCACGCAAATTCGAACACTCTAAGTGCATGAAATCACGCACCACATATATGCAAAATTATGTAAGTGTGCGTTCACATCATTTTTTAGGAGCTAGAAGATGTGAATGTATGTGAAGTTTACATATAATCTTCATAATGTTAATTAAAACATGTTTATGTAAAAATAAATAAAAAAAAGTTTTTTAAAGGTGGTAGCTTCTGGTGCGCTGTATAAGTAGTGGTACTCCCTCGAACCATATTCTATATATATGTGTGTGTGTGTGTGTGTGTGTGTATATATATATATATATATAATATTTTCAAGTATCCTCCAATGTCATTATTTCTTCAAGTATATTCACATATGTATATAATTTATGTGTCGATAATTGATTAGATTGGAAGATATTTGAAGAAATAGTGACTTTGGAGAAGAAAAATATCGACGATATTATATCTACTTAAACACAACTAACAAAATTACATATATAAATGTCAACAATAATATTATAAAAATTAAAATTAATAAAGAAGATGAAATTTAAATAAATTAGTAAAGAAATATATATTTAAATTAAAATAAAAGTTAAATTCTAAATAAAGTACGAACAATAGTAAATGTAAATAAAATATTAAAACATAACTATATATGTAAATAAAATAAGTGTGTTTATAATGAATTAAGTATATCTATAAATAATATAATTATAAAGATAAAATAAAAAAAATAAATGTTGGACTATAAATGGGTAAATAATAAAACCATAGGGACTAAAAGCGTCTCAATGAAAAGGGTAAAAATGTCATTCTTATAACTTTTACGGTTGTGTCGTTAAGTTTAACGGACGAGGGACTAAAAGGGCACAAAATTAGCAAAATAGGGATGAAATTTGACCTTATTATGGTTAAAGGACTGAATCCGGGTAAACCATCAAACCACAAGGACCCAAAATGTCCTTTACTCTAAAAATTACAACGGAATTAAAATAAGTAATCGAATTTAAATTACAATTCGTAAAGAAAAACTGAGGTTCATATTTGACACGATACCCTTGAAACAAATTCGAATTCGTTTTCCAGGTTACAATAATGTAAGCAGTAAGTACCGCCAGAGTTTAAACCAACTTGATGTTGTTAATTAGTATCTTTTGGTGTTTGCATCATTGCATGTCCATCTCTTTTTAAGAGAGAAGTTCTAACAATAAATAATCATCTTTTAATTGTAATCAAAAGATTTAATAATATGAATATTATTACCACCTTTATTATCAATCAAAAAGAATTGCCATAAACTAAAAACGTAACAACTCATTAAATCAGTCAACTGCTGATCCATTTAATAGCTCCAGTCACGTTGATCCAACACAACATTAACTTTGACTTCACAGACCTGTTGCACGCTGATTTAGAAGCCTAATTAGCGCTTCGATCGCACGGGCCTAGATTTTCAGAGATGCAATGATGTCTGCAAATCCAGACGCACACGTACAAGTTTAATGGTTTTCTGCTGTTCGGATCCACGATTTGCACCCCACCTGCGTGCTGGTATGTTTTAAAGTAAAACCTATTAACATGCTTGTCATGTTTGTCAAGACTTCTCCTTATAAGCTCATATTGGTTTGGTCCTTTTCTTGTGGGACAATTTCTTACTCTTCAACTTGTATTTTTACACATCATACACTAATTTTTGAGCATTGATATATTCAGACACAGTCCTGAACATTTTCATGCCCATGATAAGATAGAAGAATAATTATTCTTTAATTTTTTTAAAAAAAACAACATACTAATTTTAGATTTGAGTTTGGTCACTTCTTATATTGTGTGATTAAAAAACTAGACAAGAATAATTTGATTGATCGAGAAGTAAAACAAAATTCTCGTTGTTTTTTCTAGACAATTTATGAATTTAATATTAATATTTTTCTGTCACTTGTCATATTTTCTGATATCATTGTTCCCATCAGTGGGAAGTTTGTTTATGTTCACTCATTTATTTAACAAACGAACAGAACGCTCAACGAACCATTCAGTGGGGAGTTTGTTTATGTTCGCTCATTTATTTAACAAACGACAAAACGAACATACACATAAATTTGTGTTCGTTTAATTAGATGAACAAACATGAACACATGGTTCGTTTGTTCAATTTATGTTCGTTTGTGTTCGTTTAATTGTTCATCGATGTTCGCTTGTTTGTAATTTTTTAAGTTGCTCGTTCATTCGTTTGTGTTCGTTTATTTATTCATTTATTTTTGTTCATTTACGTTCGTTTAACGTTCGATTATGAGATAAACGAACGGACATAAATGAACACGAACAAAACCAATTACTTAACGAACGGACATGAATTGTTGAATCTCGTGTTCATTTATGTTTCGTGTTCGTTTATTTGTTTGGTTAAAGTTAAACGAAGGAACATGAACATACTGTCGTTTGTGTTTGTTCGGTTCATTTACATCCCTAAATGTGAAAATATTGAACACCAAAACAAAGTTTAATATATTACTTATTGGACCGAAAAATTAATGTCTCTCGATGGTTTGATGCTCTGGGTCGTAGCCCGTGTGGTCCCCCGATAGGGTCGGTATTAAATATCTTATTCATCCTAGCTCTGTTTTGAACTCTATTTATATTGCTGAGAAGTTCTCTTCAAAGAGAATGAAAACTCAAAATAATAATTATTTATTTCACTTTTATGTGTGATTGAGTTTCGGTAAGAACCCCTGAATTCCGTGAGAACCACTTCAAAATGCATGAAGTTGTACATCAAATGCACAAATTTAAAAATTAAATTTATAACTTAAAATTATTATTAGTTTTCAATATTAATAAATATCATAACCTGATATTAAAATTATCTTTAAAATTTAAATTCATTAAATTATATACTAAATGCATAAATTTGAACGTTAAATGCACAAATTTTGTCAAATGCATACGTTCATACATAAAGTGAACAAATTTATCATGAGATACATAAATATTTACATGAAATGCATAAATTTATCAAATGTATGAATTTAGCATCAAATGTATAAATTTTAGCATCAAATGCATAATTTTATATATTAAATGCACAAATTTTAAAGTGGTTCTCACGGAATTGAAAGGTTCGGTTCGAACGAACATGAATTGTTGAATCACAAAAATCGACCATTTTTCATTCGAACGGACATGAATTGTTGAATCTCGTGTTCATTTATGTTTCGGATTCGTTTATTTGTTTGGTTAAAGTTAAACGAAGGAGCATGAACATACTGTCGTTTGTGTTCGTTCGGTTCATTTACATCTATAAATGTGAAAATACTGAACACCAAAACAAAGTTTAATATATTACTTATTGGACCGAAAAATTAATGTCTCTCGATGGTTTGATGCTCTGGGTCGTAGCCCGTGTGGTCCCCCGATAGGGTCGGCATTGAATATCTTATTCATCCTAGCTCTGTTTTGAACTCTATTTATATTGCTGAGAAGTTCTCTTCAAAGAGAATGAAAACTCAAAATAATAATTATATATTTCACTTTTATGTGTGATTGGGTTTCAGTAAGAACCCCTCAATTCCGTGAGAACCACTTCAAAATGCATGAAGTTGTACATCAAATGCACAAATTTAAAAATTAAATTTATAACTTAAAATTATTATTAGTTTTCAATATTAATAAATATCATAACCTGATATTAAAATTATCTTTAAAATTTAAATACATTTAAATTATATACTAAATGCGTAAATCTGAACGTTAAATGCACAAATTTTGTCAAATGCATATGTTCATACATAAAGTGAACAAATTTATCATGAGATACGTAAATATTTACATGAAATGCATAAATTTATCAAATGTATAAATTTTAGCATCAAATGCATAATTTTATATATTAAATGCACAAATTTTAAAGTGGTTCTCATGGAATTGAAAGGTTCGGTTCGAACGGACATGAATTGTTGAATCACAAAAATCGACCATTTTTCATTCGAACGGACATGAATTGTTGAATCTCGTGTTCATTTATGTTTCGTGTTCGTTTATTTGTTTGGTTAAAGTTAAACGAAGGAACATGAACATACTGTCGTTTGTGTTCGTTCGGTTCATTTACATCCCTAAATGTGAAAATATTGAACACCAAAACAAAGTTTAATATATTACTTATTGGACAGAAAAATTAATGTCTCTCGATGGTTTGATGCTCTGGGTCGTAGCCCGTGTGGTCCCCCGATAGGGTCGGCATTGAATATCTTATTCATCCTAGCTCTGTTTTGAACTCTATTTATATTGCTGAGAAGTTCTCTTCAAAGAGAATGAAAACTCAAAATAATAATTATATATTTCACTTTTATGTGTGATTGGGTTTCGGTAAGAATCTCTCAATTCCGTGAGAACCACTTCAAAATGCATGAAGTTGTACATCAAATGCACAAATTTAAAAATTAAATTTATAACTTAAATTATTATTAGTTTTCAATATTAAAAAATATCATAACCTGATATTAAAATTATCTTTAAAATTTAAATTCATTAAATTATATACTAAATGCATAAATTTGAACGTTAAATGCACAAATTTTGTCAAATGCATACGTTCATACATAAAGTGAACAAATTTATCATGAGATACGTAAATATTTACATGAAATGCATAAATTTATCAAATGTATAAATTTTAGCATCAAATGCATAATTTTATATATTAAATGCACAAATTTTAAAGTGGTTCTCACGGAATTGAGAGGTTCTTACCGGAACCCGACCCTATGTGTGTGTGTGATGATAAGAATTTGGTTTGTGGCATCTTTCATGCGTAAATCTAGAACCATTTTTCATTCGTGAAATGTTTGAGATTTAAGAAGATTAATTGTATTTATATGCACAATGATTCTTTGAAATGAATGTGTTCATAAGTGATTTTTGTACTTCGTAATCATTATTAAAGGATGTATAATATTTTGATATATGAAATATTATATCAAGTCAGTCAGAAGAAAGAAAGAAGTATATGCCTAATGCCTTTGATATCAAAATCAAAATTGATACATAATAGAACGTGAAAGAACATTATTCACATTCCAAGATACATATGAAGAGGTTCACATGATTACGTCTTTCCTGTGTATTCTTTTGAATTCAATTACAATATATCCCGTCTAGTTTAAGAAAACACATTTTTGGTTGTTATGCCTTACAATCGAATAAAGTTCATTTGCATCTAAATTGTTTGACTTATTCGTGTTTATGTTATGTAGAAAGTGCAATTGCATAGTTGGTATGCATATGCCATCACTTGCTTAGCCAACTTATTACATAGAAATATAACTTCTTGTGGCCACAAAAGTTGTCGCAAAGCCTGCGACAACAAAAATTAGCAACATAATTGTTACACGTCGTCGCTAAAAGTCTACGATGACATGTCTTATATAATTGTCGTAAACACCTTCTAGCTTTTTTGCGACGACAAAAGTCAGCAACATAGTTGTGATACATCATTACTTAATGCGACGACGATACCGTCGCTAAAGGTTAGCATTTAAATTACTAAAACTAAATTAGAAATGATTAGCAAATTGTCACTAAAACCTACCTTTTGTTACACAAAATCGTTGCTAAAACCTACTTATGGTGTGACGACAAACTCATCGCTAAACCTATCTATTGCAGGTTCATATGTTGTCGCTAAATGTGACCGTTTGCTTCACAAGGATAATATTGTCGTTAAATAAATAAATGCGCTTATTGCAATGACATGACGTCGCTAAAAGTTTAATTGTCGTCACAAAAAGCATCTTTGAATAAGAAGCTTCTTGTGTTTTTTCTACCCCGATCAGGCTTAATATCATACAAAATGATATCATAGTTACTAAAAAAATGCAAATAATAATTTATAATTCAATAGAAAATGTATTAAAAACACTTGCAAACGACATCCATATATTGTTTCTACAAACAAATTGTCACGAACTAATCATCTTCCTTGTCATGCAAATTCACAAACTGTTGGAAGACGACCGGTTATTAGTGGAGAACGTTTATATTCACGACTTTTAATTAAGGTGTTAAGGAGAGCAACTTGCTATACATTGCATCAACTTGGCTTTCTGCATAGTTTTTTTTTCTTGTGATTGGGTGTTTGAAGTTGATGCACTACTCGATAATGTTCGCCCACGTCCATGATGATGACCACATCGCTCCCATAAGACTTGTGACATTATTTCTTTATCACACAACGGGTTGATACAGAAGATTTGGCTATATCGAAGTTGCTCCATTTGATGTTGTGTAGTTGCAAAAAAAAAAAGAGAGAGAATAATCAATGTTAATTATATATAATTTGGTATTTAATTCTATTATTAATACTTATCCATATTTTGTACGTAAAATAAAAACTATTACTTACATATTGCATTGCGGCAACATCGTTGACATAAATGTCATTTAGTCTATGCATTCACCGAACTGGTCAATAAGACTAGAAAATTACTCGTAACACAGTGTCGCTAAAACACATTAAATAATATATAATTAAAAAGATTTATTAGCAATTATATATTATAAAATAGATGAATTATACAATTCTTACCAAATCTATATCTATCTATACTATTAAAAGAGTAACTAAATGTCACATGACATGCTCTCATTTAATTTGTCACATGTCGCTCTCTACTTTTGCCACATCACTTACTGATTTTATTTTTAAATTTTAAATCAAATCAAATCTATATAAATCTAATATGGATTAATTTAATAACTAACTAACTAAAATTAAACAAACTTTGTTATTAATATAATTATTATATTATACATATATATAAATATCAATTTCTAAAATTAACCCATGTAATACATGGGTATTAACCTATATATAATAAAGGAGAACACAAAAGGCCACATGGCGTGACCACGTTACACCTAAAAGATAAATACAATTTATAATTTTTAGAATAAAAGAAAACAAAAGAAACATACAATTTATTAGTTTTAATATCTATAAACATTAATAAATAATTAATTTTATCCACTATTTTACATTATCTAATTATGTTATTTATCATCATTATCTATTTGAAATTTTATAAATTTTAGCTAATTTAAATCTAAAATTAAAAAAAGTCTTAAAAATTATATAATTTTTCTATAAACTTCAAATAAAATATTAAAATAAATAAGATTTTATTATAAATGATAAAAAATACAATCTTATTAAATAACATCTAGAAAAGATAAAAACAATTTATTTTGTCTAAGTAAAAAACCTATTATGTGTTATAAATTTTCTAAAATATATGAAACATAAATAAAGATCATAAACAATATTAGATATAAGTAAAACGTAAACATAATACAATATTAAATAAAATCATATTTATAACATTTTATTTATTGTAATAAAATATATATAAACATTAAGTTTTATGTAAAATTGAAACTTTAAAGTACAACAATTAAATACATATAAATTTAAAAATAATATATATTTTAAAAATTGTTAAAAAAGTAACTACAATTAAATATTAATTATGACAAATATGAATACCATACTATTATTGAATTTTTTTAATAACATTTAAGATTTATATGTTTAAAATTTATGTTGACATAACCTTTATATAACAAATTATTTATTAAAATTCATCCACGTAATACACGGGGTACATAAAACTAGTATATATTGTAAAATGAGTGTATCATACAAGTCTTTGCATATTACTATTAGTTTATTATACAAGTTTATGCATGTTATCAAGAATCTATCAAAACTATCACAACAAACATTAACAATAATACATTATAGAATGAGTGAATTAGACAAGTTTATACAAATTACCAAATATATATATATATATTATACAGTGAATTATACAAGTGTATGCATATTACAAAGTATATATTATATAATTAGTGAATTAAAAATTATTTACAAACTATATTCCTTAATTGAATATTGATTCCTATTATTAATATATGTATCATTTTAAAAGTTTAAAACAAATTGACATGTTAAATTAGATGTTTTTATATGAAAAAGAAATAAGAAAGATGTTTATAGAAAGGTGGGGTTGAGTTTGAAATGACAAGAAATGAAATGAAATAAATGAAAATGCAGACATGAAGTGACATTTCAGATTCTGGTGCAGCCGTTCCTTCTGCACACACACACACATTCACATTCACCCCCATCAATAAAGACACACCACCCCCCCACCCTAAGGGCTCTTTTGTAAATTCACCACTCTTAATTTATTCTCTTTCTTGCCAACTTCAAAAATAAATTAACCTTTTAATTTTACTTAATTATATTCTGGTAATAATGTTTTTTTTTTTACAAATGGTAGTCTATTTACATTTCATTATGGGATAGAAAAACGGTTAGGATGACCTTGAAAAGTGAAATGGTAAAATCTGTCATTTTTCTATTGACTAATTAATTATAAAAAACTTATTTCTAATAATATAGTAATAATGATGGGGAATAAATAGACATTTATGAGGTGAGAATAGTAGCACCCTTTTATAAAAGCTAATTTATCAAATTGAAATCGAAGGAGCATTATACACCATAGAAAGAGAATGCATCCGTTTGTTATTAACAAACTATTTTTTTTATGACAAATATAAATTAACGAGAAGATAAAAAAAAATACAAAAGATATATGCAACTTTTACATAAAAAACTAAACCGACTACACCCTCCTAAAAGAAACCAAAACAAGAAAACAGACTTCAAAATAAGTCAAATAAACACCCAAACTAACACAAATTATGATCTATTCTTCATTTATGGATGAAAAATAAAGAAAGAAAAGTAGGATAAAGAAAAAACGATGAAGGAAAAATAATAAACATAATTTTATGCTTTATATGTTTCTTTCAATTTCAAAAAGAAAGAAATTTGTTTTTCTTTCCTTCTAATTCTTTTTCTTTCTTTCTTTAAAATGCATAGAGGATACAAAGTTTTTTTTGTTTCCCGTCACTTTTACTTTCTTTTTATTTCCATAACATTCTCTATTTAAGTTATGTTAAAAGAACATGATGTTAATTTCGATGGCTTAAAAACCTGCTCTTTCTATTGCTATTTGCTCGTTTATCTTCAATTCTCAAACCAAAGTAGGTTCAGTTTTCAAATCAGCAAGAAAAGGACATCCTTTCATAATAAATTTATTTCTCCTTGTTTTAAATTTAACCTACGCTCTTAGAGTCAACAATTGGTCCAATGATATGAAATAAAAAAGTTAAAAATGTAAGTTCTAAATAAAGGATTTATAATAGGATTTCACTAGTTATTTGCCCATGTATTACATGGGATATATTTATAAAATAATATTTTTTTAAAAAAATATTAATAATTAAATGATAATATTAAAACTCAAAATAAATTATCTAAACGATATGAACTATATAATTAAAATACATATAATATACGGATAAATAAAATTTTTACAGATTGTATTAGAATGTTGATCTATAGATTTTTAATATATATAAATTTATTAAATGTTTTAATTAATATAAAAATAAAATATCATAAATAGTTTATAAAAAATTAGAATTATTAATTTACTTTCATAAACGTTAGAATAGAAATTATGTTGATAAAATAAGCGGGAAAATGAAATTGAGATGCCACGAAAGAATGACACGTGGCAAAATAATTTTGCTTTATTAATAGACATAGAATATAGATTCTTGAACTCTCCATTAACTAAACTTCAACCTGACATATATAACATAAATTCATTGCTTGAAATTTATTTTCAGAAATAAAAACATTGCACAATTTGGATATATATTAAAGCAGCAATCATTAACGTTTTTCTTTTTCCGAAAATAATGAAATTACTCTAAAGTATTCTTTTTAATTTGTTCGAGACACACCCTATCTAGTTATTCATTAAAACGTAAAAATAGGATATGATAATTAATAATGTCACATTATATATATAGTTTTTTAGTGTCATAAGTTAATAATACAATGGGTTATGTTATTTTAAATTTTACTTTATATGTACATAAGACAAATATTTAAGTGGGGATGATAATTAATTAAACTAAAGTATATATTGTGGATTTTTTTTTAGAATAATGGAAAAGTTAGTTAATGTTATACTAGTTAGGGTTTATTACGAAAAAAAAATCAACATGTTTTTATTTTTTTTTGCGTTTTCATCCTTCCATTCTATTTTTTTTATATAAAAGTTCTCAAGTTAATTTTTTCTTTTTGGTTTAGTGAAATTTGGACATTGGATACCTGTTTTTCAGTTTTTAAAAACACAGTTCACAAATTATAACCGGGGTCTAAGGTCCAAATTTCACTAAACCAAAAATTTTTTTTAAAGGTTTTTTATGGAAAAAATAACATAGAGGGATGAAAACGTAAAAACATGTTGGTTTTTTTCATAATAAACCCGTTAATATCACTAACATGTTTAAATGACGGTTTAGTCATCTTCAACCTATATATAATTAAAAATAACATTAAATTGTACTTATCCAAGAATTATATTATCATGAATACTAGTTTATGAACTCACATATTATGTGGATAAATTTTAAAAAATAATTGGTTATATAATATGTATATATGTAACTTTAAAAATAAACCATGTAATAATTAATTATTATAAAAAATACAAGAAAAGTATAGTCATTTATCAAATATATTAATATGGCCATCTTTCTAAATATACGATAGTAATTTTTTTTATTTTTAACTTTGTGTGTGTTTATAATCAATATTAATTTAGATTTAACTTTGTCTATATTTAATTTAAATTAAAAGGCTAACAAAATTATGAAAATAAAAAATTATTATTAAAAAGCGTCACATGACAATCTTTATATATGAAGATTCATGTTATAAATTATATTTTTTTAATTGACATATTGGATACATAATATATATATATATATATATATATATATATATATATATATATATATATATATAATTACAATAAACAAAACATGTTATCAATTTTTTTAATTGATATTATTTTTTTCTTTTCAAGTATAATCTTATTTATTTGGATTTATTATAAATAAAACCAACATGTTTTCACGTTTTTTTGTGTTTTCGTCATTGCATGTTCTATTTTTACAAACGTCCTCAAGTAAATTTTGTGTTTTTAGTTTAGTGAAATTTGGATATTAGAACTTGGTTTCTCAGTTTTAAAAACATGGTTTACCAATTAATACCGGACTCTAATAGTCAAATTTCACAAAACTAAAAGAAAAAATATTAACTTGATGATTTTCTGGAAAAATAAACATTGAGGGATTAAAACGTAAAAACCATGAAAGCATGTTGATTTTTTCATAATAAATCCTATTTATTTTAATATTTGATTTTTATATTTTATATTTATATATTTTTAATTGATATATTATAAACTTTATTTGAATTTTATGAATAGATTATATAATTTAAGATTTTTTTATGTTTATATTTAGATTAGCTAAAAATTAACAAATGTTAAATAGATAACAATGACAAATAATATTATTGGAATGTCAAATAGTGGATACAGTTAATCAATTATTAATTATTTTTATTTTATATTAAAAATAATATAATGTATTTATCTTCCAAAATGTTATTTAATACTAGGGTTTATTATGAAAAAAACCAACATGTTTTCACATGTTTTGCGTTTTTGTCCCTCCATGTTATTTTTTTTCCATAAAAGTTCTCAAATTAATTTTTTTTTTTGGTTTGGTGAAATTTGGATATTAGAACCCGATTTTTCAGTTTTTAAAAACTCGGTTTACTGATTATAACCGGATTCTAATATCCAAATTTCACCAAACCAAAAAGAAAAAAATTAATTTAAGGTCTTTTAAGAAAAAAAAATAACATAGAGAGACGAAAATGCAAAAAACGTGAAAAAACATGTTAGTTTTTTCATTATATATAGATAAATTATTTGAAGTTTATGGATAAATTATATAATTTAATATTTTTTTAGAGTTCAGATTTAGATTAGATAAGAATTAACAAATGTCAAATAGATAATGATTGTAATAACATTATTAGATAATGTCAAATTGGAAATAATTAATTATTTATTAATATTTATAGATATTAGAATTAACAAATTGTAGTTATTTTTTATTTTATTTTAAAAATGATAAAATATATTTATATTTTTAGGTGGAACGTGGTAACGCTATGTGGCATTTTGTGTTAACCTTTATTATATATATAGATAGATTAGACAAACGCTCCAAAATATTTAATCTAACACGTATGAAAGCATACAATCATCATCTATTGGAATTTCATTAATAGTTTGACTGTTTTTGTTATTACTAATATCTTGGATCAACTTTTTTCTGAAAGAAGAAATTTATTAAACGACACCTAAAGCACAAAATAGGCTACGAGTGGAAGCCACCAATCGTGCCAAATAGCACCATGAAAATCTACCTTGCCTAACGCCATAACCCTTCTCTTACCTACATGGATGTATGATCATATCCAATCATTCCAGTACAAACAACTCTTTTGTTACGGTTTCTCAATCCAACGTGAAAAATGTCTTCATATCTTCTCTTATCCTTGTGGTCATCGGCCGCAACAAGAACACGCTCCCTCCAACTCCAAATTGCTCAAATATTAACATAAAAAATGCCATGAACCACTTTATCCTTCCATTTAAATCCCGATTTAAAACCATTGCTCTTTAACAAATTAATTGTGGACATAACCGAGTGCATTGGGAAGCCCAACCAACTCCAAATCTTACACCAAATAGTCTTTACTTTGCGACAATCAAAGAATATAACATGAGACAATACCAACTCCATCTCACATAGCAAGCATAGCCTCTTAGATCAACTAATGCAAATTGTACACAAAAATAGTTCATCATGATTTTATGTTTTATAATTAAAAAAAAATATATATACATAAATATACACAATATAATAACTTTTTTTTAATCTTACAAAGACTTCTCATTTTAATAAAATTGTTTTGCACAGTAGCGGAAATATTTGGGTCAGTTCATCTTTATTAATTAAAAAAATTCAATAAGTAAAAGCTACAATGGATTATTACATATCAATTTTTTTTTTCATATCTTGGTTACTTTCTTTTCAAAAATGGGTCCATATATTGTTTAATAAAACAAAACAGTTTAACAATACATACTTTTTGTAAATCAACAATAACAATCTAATAATTTAACATATGAACCTAGCTAGTGTTAAACAACTAAATAATATATTAATCTAATATTATACATTGATAGTAAATTAAACACTTCGACAACAAAGGATGAGAGAAAAGAAAAAAAAAAGTCAAAGACGCATAAAATTTACATTAACCCAAAGTCAATAACACTCTTCAGAGTCCAATAAATTACCAAGTCAATACGCAGGTTTATGTATTTTTTTTAAAAAATATTTTCTAAATGTGCATCAAAATTTTAAGTTTGTACGTTTTCCTTAGATTTTTTAAAAGATCATTAAGATATGAGGGTCGAACTTTAAACATTATCGGGGTTGAAATTTTTTGACTATATATATAAAGAATAATTACCAAGAAATGTAATATAATTTACAAGAATTGATGATAAGGTGGCATTTGGTTCACTGGAATCTGAGAGAATTGGAGGGGAAAGAAATCCAATTCCAATCAATTCATTTGTTTGGTTCAATTATAAAAAGAAATTGGATTCCATCAAAATTGAAATATTCCAATTAGTGAAGGAGAATAATATTTCTTCACACTATGGATAGAATGCAAAATTTCTTTTAAAAACAAAAAGTGGTTGATTACAAAAATACCCCTTACGTTTGGCACACTACACTACACCATGTCTTGTCTTACCACCCGCCCTACCTACCTACCCACCCACCCTACCCCATCCCACCCACCTCTACCCACCTACCCCTACATTACATACGCTGTCCAACATACTCTTACATACTACCCACAATATCTACCCCTACCCACTTACCCATCTCTCATCCATCATACGTTACCCACCCCAACCCACCTATCCTTACACCCTATCTACGCTATCCAACCTACTCTTACCTACTACCCACCATACCTACCCCTACCCACCCACCCATCGCTTATCCACCCTACCTACCCCATCCCACCCACCCACCCTACCCTACACTACCCTATCCATCTCATCCTATTCCTACATTAGAGACTTATCCACCTTTACCCACCCATCCCATCTTACCTTACCAACGAATTATGAAATTGGATTCCAATTCCATTTTTAGCCAACCAAACATGATTTGGATTCCAATTCCAATTCCTTGCAGATTTCAATTCTTTAACAGATTCCAATTCCTTTTAAAACATTCTGCGAACCAAACGCCACCTAAAGGTAATGTAAAATTTTTTAGGACAAGAAATATAACATAAAATTCAAATTTGACAAAAAATGATACTGATAACCATTTAAGAAGATAAATTTTTAAGTTTATGTTTCATTTTTTGGTAAAAAAATAATATTAAATTATCTTTTTTTTTTTTGTCTAAAATTTGAATTTCATGTCATTTTTTTGACAAAAAAGAATATTACATTTCCTTTCTCGGCCAAAAATATTTTACAATAAATTTATTGTCAAATTTTGTATTTTATATTACAATTTTTTGTAATTTTCGATATATATAATAATGAAAAAAAATCTATAGGGGCATTTGACCCCACCATATATTGGTGGATCCGCCCATTGTTTTGCAACAAGATCTCTTGACATCCCATTCATAAAATTTTTTATTTTTTGTCAAAAAAAAAAAAAAAAAAGGAATTAAAGTTAAATTATACTTGTAACTAGTCATAACACAATAGACCTTTTTCAGTTGTTAATTTGGAGAATAACAAACACAAGGACTACTTGATACACAAGTACTTATATTTAAGTAAAACTATAAAGGGATCTAAAAAAACCAAAGTGAATCACATAAACTTAATTATAAGCAACATAATTAGTATGATTTATACTTAAGTCTTGAAAAGCGTGTGCGCCCGCATGCATACACACATACATGCGTGTGTAGATTTAGGTTCAAGTGAGTACCACCCATTATCCAGCGCACTAGAAGGTACCACCCTTAAAAGTAAATTTTGAATTTTTTTCATAAACATGTTTTAATTAACATTACAGAGTTCATATGTAAATTTCACGCAAATCCGAACACTCTAGGTGCATGAAAACACGCATCACATAAATGCATGTTCATATATATTCAAAATTATGTAAGTGTGCACATCACTTTTTAGGAGCTTAGAGATGTGAATGCATGTGAAATTTACATATGATCTTCAGAATGTCTATTAGAACATGTTTATGAAAAAAAAATTAAAAAAAAGTTTTTTTTAAAGGTGGTACCTTCTGGTGCGCTGCATAATGGGTGGTACTCTCTCGAACCATATTTTATATATATATATATATATATATATATATATATATATATATATATATATATATATATATATATATATATATATATATATATAGTTACCAAGAAACAAAACAAATAATTGAGGCTCTAATTATACCTAAAGTGGGATGCATCTTTATCCCAAAATCATGTTGTTTTCCACATACATACATAAGGAGGAAGATGGAGTACAATTGAGATGGTGATGCACATTTATGGACCACTTAATAAACCTTTCTTTTATGACACCAATAAAAATCAAAGGTTGAAGCCATTGATTGTCTAAACTGCAAAAGTGACCTGTTGCCCTTTGGTGGAGGAAGAATCATGAGTTACAAAAGATTACTAAGAATGTGGTCCATTTCTCTTTTATCAAAGACCTAAGCCTTAGATTGTTGTTCATTAGCTTTATGGTCTATACATATATGTACATTTGGACACAACTACTCTTTTAATAGATATGCTCATATATATCTAGGGTTTACACTTTTCTCTTTTTCTAAACACACATCTCATCACCCATATATGGTAATTTTTTCAAGCATATTAAATATTTTATTAATGTTAATCACTATATAATCTAAAATACGCATTAGTGAAAAAGAGAAATGCATGTAACTCACATTTCACACGTTAAGTTTTTTTTTTTTTTTTTTTAAAGTCTAATATATAAACTAATTACAAGTCAAAGTTGAGAGCTATATTGATAGATCATATACGTCCATTTGAAAGAAGTAAATGAATTGAAACGAAATTAATCTCTACGAGCTATATCCTGATTTGCTTCAATGGTTGATTAAATCCATGTATAAGAGATCAGTTTATACATATACTAAGTTACAGATCCATGTATTACATGAGTTGGTTTAGAAAATACATAAATTTTTTATATTTTGATAAATTATTATAAAATTTATATATAATTAAAATAAAAAAATTGAAACCTAGTTAAATTAAAGATAAAAATTACTAAGTTTTGTTTGATATTACATGAAAAATATTATTATATTATATCAATAAAAATCATAAAATGTGCTTGCAAAAGAATGTTTCTTTTAATTTTTATTAACCTCACATATGAAATATCAATGTGAGAAACAAGAAAACTTCATTACGTGAATGTGTATATATATTTTGAAAATGATAAAATATAAAAATGAAATTTCTAAAAATTAATAATCAAAATTTATAATATTCACAATTGAAGTTTTATCATCTAATTCTTAACTTTTGTTAGCAAAATATTTAAGACAAAGGTTTACTTTATTTACCACATTTCTACATTTGAATTCAAATTTTTACATTTGAATTTAATTTTATCATAAATGATAATAATGATAGATATTTATTTTAGGTAAACATTAATTTAATATGTTGTAATATCTAATTTAATTTTAGTACATTAATGAAAAAAACTTAAAATTAAAATTTAATGTAATTAAGTTAAAGTAGTAATTTATGAAAAATAGACGAAAAAATCAAAATTTCGTGCATTGTGAAAATGACATGTGACATCAATTATTTTGTTTTATTAAATATATAGATAGATTGAATTAAACAAATTAATTATCACAAATGATTAGATACCGATCAATGTATAAAATTAAGGGAATGATGCCTTTTTTTGTAATTTTTTTTATAATACTATTTGTTTGATTTAGCATGTAGCATCCATAAAAACAATATCTAAAACAATGCATAAATTATATAAGTTACTTATTAAAAAAAAAGTAACCCATCCTCCGGAAGCATCTATAGACCAGTCCCGTTAAAGTGGAAAGAATAAATCATGTAACTAATAGTTAATAGACATGTACAATGTCAAGATCCTGATCATCCACTATATATTTCATGTCTCAAATTACAATTCTATCATCGTAGTGACATTATTAATTATTATGAAATACCTCATATTTGAAATTGATTTAAAGATAACAAATTTAGTATTCAATGGACATTATTAATTATTATGAAATACCTTATATTTGAAATTAATTTAAAAATAATAAATTCAGTATTCAAAGGACAATATAACTGGTCTGTTTATTACATGAAATTATTTTATTTTATGTTTATCAATGTAATTAAATCAATGAAATATGTTCGAGCACAAAACTTCCAATTATTACTAGAAAAATTATGGTCATCAAATGGATCTAACTTTAGTAACAACTAGTAGCGATTGGTAGCATATCAGTTTGTCGCTAAATTTCATATTCTTTGAACATTAATGATAACAACAACAACAACAACAAAACCCAAGTTCCACTTAGATGAGATAGAGGAAAGTAGATGTCGACAACATTGTGTTTAACAAGTTGGAGAGACGCGTACCATATATGACTTCGATATATGTTTTTTGTATTGGCATTACTAATTAAGGACATATGTATATTGATCATTTGTTAATTTAACTTATGTTTATTAATATTTTGTTTTTTCATTGCATTTTTAGTTCCCTACCTTACCTACTTTTAGGGGAAATTTTGTTCATGGAATAAGTTGATTTTTTATGATTTACATATTAAAATCCAATGTTTGGCTAGCATATTCAAGGAATGGTTTAAATATTGGAATTTCATAAGTTACACATTCCTTGTTATTTTAAAATCCTTGGTATCCCAAATATCATCTCTTTTTTATCTTCTAAATTACCATTATACTTTTTTATCGACTTAAAACCATACTCCCAAGTCCCACCCACCTCACCCTACTATACTTACCTATACATGTCGTATCTTATGTAACTCAATCCAAACAATTACCTTATTCATCTTATCTCGTACTCCCACTCATCCTTTCCACTCTTGCCCTTACCTTACGACACCCACCTACCCTTACCCTACCCAGCTACCCCACCACACACACCCAACCCGTCCAACTTAAGCTAACCCAATTGCTGGCCTATTTACCTATACTTACCTTAACCTTACCACCACCCAACTCCGCTCTACCCCAACATCATATCTCATATTACCCTAAATCATGAAAAAATTACAAGTAATACCAAATGTCATTTTTATCATTTATCATATAAACAATATAATTTATTTGATTGGTTTGTAAAGATTTAATAAAATACAAATCCTATTAAATTATATCAATGAAACACTATATTTCAAAATCCCGTAAAATGAAAATGTTGAATAATACAAATCATTTGACAGAATGTAAATTCGGTAGGAGTCTACGAACCAAGCTCCCCCTTATTATTGTTGTTGTTGTTATCATTATCATTATCATTATCATCATCATTATTATTATTATTATTCTTATTATTATTATTCTTATTATTATATATTATTATTATTATTATTATTATTATTATTATTATTATTATTATTTTACATTAAATAACAACAAAGCATTATATATGTGTGTGTGTTGTGCGTGCGTGTGTATATAAATGTATATGTATGTATATATGCATATTAATTCTCCATTGATATTATATATATATATATATATATATATATATATATATATATATATATATATATATATATTCCCATTAATAATGATGTAATACTTTTAGATTGTTTTATTTTCTGTCTATCATTTGATGGTTAAAACTATGTGTTAATAAAAGCTTTTAATTATTATTGTTTTAATGATTTACATTATAAATGTACCTTCTGGTGTGCTAACAAGAAATGATACTCTTTTGAAATGTGTGTGTCCATTGATAACGATTTATTACTTTTATATTGTTGTATTTTCCGTTATCATTTGATGGTTAAAGCTATGCATGTGTTAATAAAGACTAGTTGAATTTACGACATACTTCCAACAAAAAGCATATATATATATATATAACATATAAATTGCTATCAATTGCAATAAAAAATTATTACCATTTTCACATACTGATTAGTTCTAGAATCTATGGGTTTCTGTTTCACTTGCTAAATTTAGCAAGGCCATTGAACATGACTCTTAAGGAGCAGGTACCACTGGGAAGACCTCAAAATTAATTAAGAACGTGACAACTGATAATGATACATGATAATTGATATGTATAATTATATAATTATTTGGTTCAAATCTTGCAACTTCTATATATACTTTCTAAAGTCATAAAAATTAGTACTTTCAAGCTTTATATCTCAAGTACACAATAAATTTGATTCTCTCTTTCTATATTTTCTATATATGTTTAATATGTTGCATTTATTTTATCAAATTTGTTGTCTTATTTTGAAATTTTTTTTTTTTTTGATTTTAATTAAACCATGTGATTTTCTGCATATTTCCGCATTTAATTCATACAAAACGTAGACTGTGATTTAGTATCTTAATAGCTAGCTATATGTACATGATGTACCTGAAAGATTCCATTATTTCCATTACGGGAGAATTGCTCAAAATAGCAAGTAACTTTTTTCTTTTTTCTTATTATATATACTAATCTCGTAAATTTTGTCCCAAATAATGGAACCAACTTTTGGTTTACTTCCGATTATAGCATTTAACCGGTAACAATAAACCCTATATATAACCATTGTTTACCGGTTAAATGCTATAATCATAAATTAACAAAGAGTTGGTTCCTTTATTTGGTACAAAATTTACGAGATTGTTATAATAAAAAAAATTGTTTGTTATTTTAAGCAATCCTCCCTTCCAGTACAGTATTACACTTTTACAATAACATGCAAATTAAACCATGATCAATCTATATTACCCAATATTCATTATCAATCTTTCATTTTCTCTAACCTCATTAGCAATGTCGCACCCATATTGAGTTAATTACCAATTCCTGAAAGATAGATTTCTTTATGCATTAATTATCTTAAGGATTTTTACGCAAAAAACCTCCCCAAAAAACCTCAAACCATTTTTTATCGCACAAAAAACCCATAACCGGTATACTATATGAATTTAGGGTGCTACCGATTATAATAGGCTGTCATACTTACATGACATATATTGTGTCCATATATGTCAAACCCCACTTATGTGACACCTATGCAGCGTGACATTACATGTTCAGTTTTTAAACCAAATTTTTGCATAAAAAACTCTAAAATTGATGACCTTTTTCAATTAAACCCCTCAATCATAGTTTTCCTCACATTTAACCAGTGGTCACATTCATCTTCTCTTTTCTCCTCAACCTCCGACGACTCTGACGACTCATCCTCTCATCAACGACTTCATCTCTGTTACCACAGCCTTTCTTCTTCGTTGACCGTCTCTAAAGATGAAGCTTCTTCTCCTTCGTTAGTTCTCTCCAAATGGGTTTCAATTTGAGATTTTCCTAAATAAGTTTTGATTTGAAATAATATTTCAGATACATGTTTGTCCCTGTGTTTGTGTTTTGATTTTGAGTTTTTTTTTAAGGTTTTCTTGCCTTTCATCAGTTCCTCTCGATACGAATGTTCAATGTTTAATTTTGGTTGTTCATCTTCAAATATAATCTTTCTTTTTTATGAAACCGATTTCCATATCAGATGTGATCTTCTTTATGTTCACGCTATTGGGTCCAGATCGATCTGTTTTAGGATTCAAAGATATTCATTTTCTGTACATGTGTTTAGTTGAACCTTCTTTTGACCATCACCTTTCTTAATCTTGAATCTTATTTTTGGTTGTGCAAATAAAATGGATTTCATTTGTATTTACTGGTTGCATTTTTAGGTTCCATTTTGTGTTCGATTTTATTAATCTAGGTTCCATTTTAGTTTATGAATATGACCATCCAAAGCAATGGGTTTGCTGGAGGCTGGTAATTTAGGCTGGACATTTCACCCGAAAAGGGGGGCCGGGGGTTAAATAATAATGACGATTATAACAAGAACAACAAAAAAAAAAATCATAATCATAATAATGAGAAATTAGTTTTAATAAACAAGATTTTAATAAAAATTCCATATCATCAAGCTAGATGAAACCGATACATAATTTGTAACAAGCCATTTATATGTTTGATCTAAACTGGAATATATTGATATAATTTTATAATATCATCATTATTATATATTTGTCTATTAAAAAAAATTATGCTCTAAATTAGAACATAAAGATGTTGATGGATGCATTTGTGGTCGTTAATGTTAAACGCATTAATTGCTTCTTGATCACTACATCATTTACATCAAATTAGTAAGCAAATTATGTAAACAGAAACAAATTTGAAAATTTGTAAGGGGGTTATGTATAAGGAAAGCCAAGGTAGCTTACTTCTTGAAAACAAATTAAAATACATAATAACATCACTCATATGATTAATAAAATACAATATAAAAATAACCAAATATATTTGTTTAATTATGCCCTTTCAATCAAGTTACGGCCATTGTTTTCTTGAGCTAGCTCCACATATATATATAAATAAATATATAAGATGGTTGGTCTTTCTTAATAAGATTATTCTTAAATCAAGCTTTTATCATTTCTTGAATAATGCAGCCCTTGATCGCAGTCTCTTCTCAGATCCTTGAACACAACTCAGCTACATAAAAATTGAGTAAAAAAATCAGTAAACTTCATCTAATTAATGTAAGATATTAAGCCTCTTATATTTAATTAATTTCACACTCACTTAATCATTATATATTTACATATATGGGCGTGTGCATATATAATATACCAGAAAGATTTTTTTTTTTTTATCAAATAATACAAAGATTAATTTTGTAATCATATAATAAATTTATTTAAAAAAAAGGAGAAATAAGCAAAAGTTAACCTACCTCATCAAGTTTAGCTTGGTGATTATTGGCTTCCAACATCAATCCAAAATGAATGTGAGGGAAATGTGCCCACTATTTCACAAGAGAATTCAGAGTGTCCAATTAATAATACACATACTACTATAAGTACAAGTCCGGCCTTGACATGCTTGAAAGCCACCAAACAAAGAAAAAGAAAGTAGAGTATATAGAAAACAGGTATCGTGCCCACTTACATTTTTTGCAGCAGTACTAAAAGCTTCTCTATGGCTGATATCTGGATTACTAGCCTTGATCCTTTGGATCTCCTCCCTATAAATTCCTCCACATGTTTAATTAGTTAATTAAGACTAAAAAGAAGATGAAACACTAATTTAAAAATGGTATATATAAAAATTTGTATATAATGTCATTAATTTTTACAAGAAAGAGAGGGTGTTGTTACTTTATGAATTGGTTATAAGCAGACGGAACACGTTGCCTCTTCTCCGGAGCTGTAAAAAAAAAAGATTTGGTATTTAAAGCCGATGGTTATGATCATATGTTGTATGATATATTTTAAAGCTAATGTTAGGTCCATTTGTTTCTGTTGCATAATCTTTAAATTACATCCTAGTTCTATATGACATAAAAGGGAAGAAATTAAAGAAACAAATAAACTCACGGCGATTGATCTTTTGGTCACTGGTGATTGCAGTAGGAGATGACCTAATCGGCATCCGGCTGTTGTACTTTGAAGAGGAACCCAAATCAACCCTGTAATTTGGAGGAGTGTGGTTGGGAGTCTGCTGAAATATCAATGATTAATTAGTCTTACGATTAATGTCGTTAAAATGACTTCTTTTTCTTCAACAATTTTAGGATTTCGTTTGTTTCTTTTTTAGTATTTAAATATTTCTTTTGATTTTTTATAGTATTTAAATATCTATAGTCAGCAATTTAATATTTTATAGCAACGATAATTAGAAAGGTGTGGTAAAGTTTCTTGAGTTAAGTTTTCTTGTGTTGTCATTGTTTCCACCTTGTGGGAAGAAAGAAAATCATTGTGTGAATTTGCAAAATAAATCAATAAAGGATGCAATTTCTTGGGATTTGAACTACTAAACTTGTCAAGATAACAATGCTGTATTGTTATCTTTTGGTCAACACACAAGTGCAATATTATTTTTGCAGGTTTTCTTTGTCATATTTTCATGAACATAATGATTGTTCTTCACAGAAGTACAATGTTAATGGTTAAAATCTAATTCCCACTAAGAACCCTGGTTGATTAAAACATGTCTATAAGCATCTTTGTCATGACTAAATACTTTGTCATAATCATGACATTTTGGAAACCAATATAACTATAATTTCATGAAATGTGCCATATGTCGATCTAGTCGTTTATCAAACGAGACTCTAAAAAAGGCATCATAAAATATACTTTGATATTTTGAAATATAAGGCCAATTTTTAAATCTTTCCATACTCATAGACCCACAGTCAAACACCAAACATGGGCATTTTACTTACTAAGCTCCAATGGCGTTAAACCATTACTAATACGTGTTGTATGTGAGGGAATGATGCATCTTTTTAAGATCTTTGCATAAACACATGAACTTAAAAAGAATTGTGAGAAAGATCTCATAATAAGCGAATGAGATTTAACCTGAACTCGTTATTTACCTTGAGATTGTACTGTTTTGACGTGATGTTCTTAAATAAGAAAAGAAACTGAACTAACAACATTGAAGTGACTGAATCAGTTTGGATGCAAAAGTAAAAGTTAAAAACACCACAGATTTGAATGACACTTGCTGTCAATTTTGTCCCAAACATATCTATCTACCATCTCTTTAATCTCAGAGAGAAAGAGAGTAAGAGAGAGTGGGGTTGCAGAAGAAAACGACAAATGCTTGATGCATTAAAAAAAGAACTCTTAAAACTACTTCGGTATTTTAAATCAAATTAAGGAACAAATACAGGATTTTCCAGATAATTTTTAATTAAAGAAGGAATCACTGACGCATTTTACAGATGTTGGCCGCAAAAATGAACCCTATGAAAAACGGCTGTTAGGGTTCTTAAATCAATGATGTAACAGCAAAAAAAGGGGGAGAAAAGAAGGAAAACAGACTGATTTGTGTGGTCTGTAGATTATCCTACGTATGACCTAGAGTAAGTAGATCCCTATCTACAACATTTCTGATCATTTCCTCAAAAAGTACAATTTTTAAAATTAAATTCAGGAAAGAAAATGAACCCTACAAACCCTAGTCAGTTTAATATATATATTTGAATTTACTGATCTGCATTTGAGTTTTTGACTTTTGAAAGTCATAAGTCAAATATTACTGTTCCAATTTCTATTTGTTAGCCAGATAGAGTTACTTTTGTATTTTAACCATTGTATTTGGATTTTTCTTGTAAATGAATTCTACTTTTCTATAAAAAGACAAGTCAAACAGTACATTTTCTGAATAAATTTTTTTTTTTTTTAAATCTTGATGAAAATGATCGTACCTGCATTCAGATCCTGATCCATTCTAAAATTTGCTTAGTTTTACTACATGATATAATTCTTTGTATTTTGCACAAAAACTTACAAGATGTGTACGTAGTTAACAAACATAACACAATTGTTTGGAATTACTCTCCAAAAGGGTATTCTGAAATCTGAATTTCATCACATTTTGAAGATGAAATCAACAATCTTGAAAAGAAAATTTGATTATAAAGAGGTTGATTTAATTAGGGTTATCATATATAATTACAAAAAAAATAATAGTCACCTGGCTATTGTGATGAGAAGAAGAATCTTGGGAGGTGGAATTGGAATTTGAGAGAGACTGATGAAAGGCAGCAGCCATGCCCATGTTCACAGACCACAGATTGGTGCAGTGTCCACATCTTACTGTCACTATGTCAAACAAGCTGCTGCATGGTACACTCACCTGCATTTTCAACATACATCACTTATTAGTTATTACCTCCAAATCAAGATTACCCATTTCAGAAACTCAATCAACAACAAAATTGATCTTCCAAATTTGTCTTTAAGTATAAAAATACCACTTTTTAGGGTTCCAAGATTACAACTTTTTCATCAAGAACCCTAGAAAAATTACATTCAAGCCTTGAAGCAACACCACGACGATGAGATCGATCTTAATTTGTTTCGTGTACATATATATGTATATATAATCTTGATTAAGAGTCGCATGAAGACGCTAGCTTTTTGGTGATAATCACACTCACACATGCAATGATGTTTGGGGATGCTAATAACCCTTTTAATTTTGTGCAAATTTGAAACCAATTCTGAAATTTGATCATGGAATCTCATATATAAGAAAAGAAAAGAGAATCAGATGGGTTTTTTTCTTCGTTACTCATCATTCAAGTACCGTCCTTAGTTCTTTGTGTGAGTAGGTGTGGTTGAGAGAGAGAGAGAGAGAGAGAGAGAGAGAAAGAGAGAGAGAAAGAGAGAGAGTGAAGGTGTTCAGATATTTGAAAGACTTTTCCTTTTGACTGCTAGCTGAAGAAGAAATGAGAAAAGGAAAGCCTCAAACGATGGAGACTTGACTCTAGTTATATATATGTATATATATATGTTTGTGTGCATCCAAAGTGTAAAAAGAAAAATCGATTTTCAAATGGATCAAATTAAATTGGCTGTTTTCAGTACGATGACCATCAAATTAATTTGATCTCAAGCCAAAACCAATATATCTTATATATGTTCGTATCATTCGATCAAGAACCCTTGAAACTCTTCTTCTTCCCAATTCTCTATACTCAACACAAACCACACAAAACAAGCACAGAGATAAGAGTGTGTACCGCAAGAACAATATTGCAAAAGTTACAAGGGATATAACACAGTTGTTCTGATGCTGCTGCCACATCTATGCAGCTGCTGCTTGACATCTCCCTACAGAAACTTCTCAAAGGGGAGATATGTAATACTAAATTGAATAGAACTTGAAATCTTGTTTGTGTGTAGGTGGTGAAGTTGAGATGATCACTACAGTGTTTGCTTGTTGTAAGTTCTTTCTATTTATAGATGAAGAAAGAGATCAAGAAACATGTACAGATAGATATATATTATATGTATATATTTAGGGAGAGAGAAGGGGGAAATTAGAAAGGGGGAAATGGGATAGGATCCAAAGAGCTAAGGGGCAAAGGCATTATAGCAAAAGGTAGGTTCAGATAGTGCCTGCGGGCCCTGGTTCAGGCACCTAGACCGGCACATACTAACCCGGTCGAGCAGATGATTTAAGCCAAACTCAACATATTTCGAGTCTATAGTTTTGTTCTTGTGGAAGGAAATAGGGGAGAAAGTGATGGAAATGAAGAGAAATCATAAAGCCAAACATGTTAAGGGGAAAATTGAGGGCACCGAATGGAAAACTAACTTAGATAATTTTCTCCCAAAATCAAAGGAAAATGGTCGAAAGAACCATCAAAACTTGTATAATCATGCTGCTTTCCGTCCATATATGTTCTTTTTTCCCTCTTGTTTCCTTTTCCCCTCTTAAGTTATTTTAGAACACAATGTATATGTGTAAAAATCATAGTCTTGAAGGACAAACTTGAGAGTTCCAAAATCAAGTGACCTAATACAAGCATTCGTTGATTAATGGAATTATGTTTTATGACACGTGATTTAACTATTTCCAACAATTACAAATTGAACAAATATAATACATATATTCATGTCAACAATGAGTCATGAACCAACAACCAATCAAATCAAAAGACTTTGATATCTTGTGATCATATTGAACATTTTTCGTAAACAACAATTTGACCCAAACGGAATACCATTGTTTCTGAATAATACATAAGATTTGCACTTGAACCTAATTGATACTTTCATTTGTGTGTGTGTCTATATATATATATATATATATATATATATATATATATATATATATATATATATATATATATATATATATATATATAGACACACACACACACACACGTTTTGTTATAATGCGGGGAAGAATGAGCATCATAATTAAATACACGTTTTGTTATAATGCAGGTTTTCGATTAATTTTGTGTCCAACTACGGTTATCTGCTATTGCAGCCAATGCAGATAGAGTATGCAAGTAAAAAATATCTCACAGACAGGTCTGGTTTGGGGTTGCATCTGTTGCAGCCTGTGCAAGGGATAAACCATAATTCCAGGAACCATATACCGAATGCTTAAGTTAAACCCATGAACAAAAAGATTTCGCAGAGATGCAACGGTTTCTCAGGGGATAAACCATAATTCCAGGAACCGCTAACAAAAAACAAAAAACCATAATTCGCAGAGATGCAACGGTCTCTCTCTCTCTCTCTCTCTCTCTATATATATATATACATATATATATATATATATATATATATATATATATATATATATATATATATATATATATATATATATATATATATGTTATATAGATGTTTCCAATACGTTATCTTGGAATAATAATGATGAGAAAAAACCTCTTAAATAACCGTTAAGTAATTGCTATAGACTGTCATCATCAACCGATGCTTATCAATAACTCGCTTGTTGATAAACATAAACTTACATAAAAGAATTAACTCGCTAAAAGGCTTTAGCGTCCTAGGATCTAGGATCATCGATCATGGCATCACGTCAGCGATCATGATTTTTTATATACTTTCAGCATTCTTGAGACTAAGCCTTTCTCAGCATCAACGGTAACCTTGTTGAATAACATCTCCACCTATTAAAAATTCCTACATTTAATCACTTTAGAATTTCAATTTTGCTTCGGGACGCTACCTCGATCAAGTCCAACAAAAGGGCAGCTCCTCCTTAGACACCGCCTGGGGACGCAACCTCCTTGACCTCTGCATTAAGCCGAGGTCTAAATGAATTTATTAAGGGTGCGTTCCATACATCCATCCTTGAATAAATTCCAACCAAAATCATCCTTAACATATTTAGATAATTATACTAAAATAACTAGAAGCCTCATAAGACATGAGTATAGGCAAACTTAACGTCTAAAAGGAATGAGAAGTTGCATTACATTTTTTATGTTATTATCACTAATATAGGTTACATCATTTTTGAAAAGATGTTTGATGCATCAATAAAGTAAGTCTCAAAGTTCTCTTTCCTTAGATATATGCAATACAATAACAAAAATTGTTCAATTTGTTATCGTTAGGCATTGGATAATGGTTCTTAGGCTGGAAGGTGGGATTGACAGGTTACATGAGCTAATTAGTTCAATGAGCTGATTAGTTCAATGGTTCATCAGCCAAAAACTTCTATATTTGCATCTCTTAATGCATTATATAAGTGTTTTTGCCGAGCCATTATTCAATCTTGTTTTTATTTTGTCGAGCAACTAATTTATCAACTTGCACTTTAAGTACGTTTCTTGTTATGCTTGGGACCTTGAAGTCGTTAGTCTACATGGTAATTTTCTCCCAACTCTGTGGTTATGGTCACGTCGTTCTCCTAAGACATAAGGCAATATTTCTTCTTCAGTCATCGGATTGGAACTTCTGACTTGACTATTTCAAATCTGCTTCATTTCGTGTTGTGTAATTACAAAAAATTATCGATATTATATATATATATATATATATATATATATATATATATATATATATATATATATATATATATATTATACTAAACTCTAAAAATAAATATTTATATACAATTTCATACATGAAATAGAAATTATTACTTACATACTGTCTTGCAACAATGTAATGAGTAAAAACGTTATTTCCTCAATAAGACTAGGAAATTGACCTGTGGTAAGGTCGTACTATCACAATAAGTCTATATATTATCAAGATTATGCAAATTACCAAGTATGTATTACCAAATTATATCATATATATACAATTATATATCACCAAGTCTATACAATTATATATCATTAACTCTGTGCAAATTATATATCACAAGTGTGTGTGTGTGTGTGTGTGTATTTATATATATATATTATCAAGTCGTCACAAATTATCAATTACATATTACCAAGTATATATATCACAACTATCACAACAAGTATTACCATATATATCATAAAGTCATCGTAATATACCAAGAATATATTCCCAGGTATATATATATATATATATATATATATATATATATATATATATATATATATATATATATATATATATATATATATATACATAAGTGTATGCAGGGGTGGCAATTTTGACCCAACGGGCCAAACGGGCCGAAGAGTTAAATGGACTCATTGTAAAAAACTAAGATGGAACATAATTTTTTATAAAAAAAGAAAATTTATAAAATGGTGTATTAAAAATATTGTTCTTTGAAAATTTTTTCAAATTTATGTAAAATTTATGACTTTTGGTCCTCAACCCGTTTGACCCGTTTGCTTGAACGGGCTGTAATTGCCACCCCTAAGTGTATGCATATTAACAACTATATATCAAGTCTATGTATATTATTACCAACTATATATTATCAAGTCTATATAAATATATACCAGCAAGTCTATGTAAAATTCTCAAAGTTATATATCACAACAAGTATACTATATATATCATCAAGCGTCGCAAATTACCAAGAATATTTTACCAAATCTATGCAATTTCATATACTACCAAGTCTATATTACATATATATATATATATATATATATATATATATATATATATATATATATATATATATATATATATATATATATATATATATATATATATATATATAAACTAGAATCAGGTAGGTACACATAAACATTGATATCAAACAAAAATTAAGCAGACTGGGTTAACACCAACTGTGGGTTAACAGAATCAGACAACAATCATAAGAATTAAAGCCTTTGTTAGGGAACAATATTGTTGAGCTGAAATGAATATTACTTTTAATAATTGTGTTCATCTCTAAGGGGGAGAATGTTGGAAATAAATAATAGAGATGAAACAATTATATTGTATATAATTGTAAATACTCAATAGATTAGGGGTTATATGTGTAAATACACAATACTTGTGTATTGTGTATAAATAGAAGTGTATGGTTCTGTTAGTAAGGGCTGCTATGAATCTCAAATTACAGACACACATACGATTAGATCAGATTAGAGAGAAGGAGTGTCAAGCAAGAAAGTCAAGAACACAATGTAATAATTCTTCTCTCATTAATCAAACATTCGGTTTTATGTGTTTATAATAATTGTTCATATGAATTGTGTTTTATATGATTGAATTGCATGAAAAGTGAATTCACAATTGGTATCAGAGCCTAATATGGCTGAATTTGAGTGAATTTTGAATCTGAAATCATTTTTTTAAGAACACGGTTATATTCATTTTTTTGAAAATTCAAAAATCAATTGAGGATTTTGATTCTGTGGATGAAATGAACTGATATTTGGATCGAATGTGCGAATTTTAAAGACGAATTCAATGATATAAGTATCAAATTTTAATTCCAAACACACAGAATTTAATTGAGAATTTTCAGATTTTTTGAAAAAGTGTGTGTTCTTGAGTTTTTTGGTCGATTTTTGGTTTTTAATCGAGAATTAGCCAAAGTGATTTCACAAAAGTTGTTCTGCTATTAAAACGAACCCTCGAAATCAATTTGAGGTCAAATCATGGATTTTTGTTGAAAAAGTTCGAATCTGATCTTGTTTTTGTTGAAAAATGATAAAACTCGGACATAACTATATTCATAGTGTCATTCGAGTTTTATAAAGAAGGCATTCGAGTTTTATTAAGAAGGCATTCGAGTTTTATAAAGAAGGCATTCGAGTTTTTTAAAGAAGGCATTCGAGTTTTTTAAAGAAGGCATTCGAGTTTTATAAAGAAGGCATTCGAGTTTTATGAAAGCTGTATTCGAGTTTGATGAATGCTTCATTCGAGTTTGCTGAATGCTTCATTCGAGTTTGATATATGCTTATTTCGAGTTTGATAATACATTCATCGAGTTTCATGCCTTATGATTTGAGTTTTAAGCCTTAATCATTCGAGTTTCATGTTTAATTGATCGAGTTTCAAGCTTAATTGATCGAGTTTAATACCTTCTTCATTCGAGTTTCATTCTTGTTCATTCGAGTTTCATACTCAATCATTCGAGTTTTATACTTATTCATTCGAGTTTGCTGATTCTTTATTCGAGTTTGAGTCTTCATCAATCGAGTTTGATTCTTATACATTCGAGTTTCATCCAATATCATTCGAGTTTTGAGTATTTGACCTTTGCTGATTCTTTATTCGAGTTTGAGAAAAGCTGAAATTTTAACGTCAAAAAGTCATTTCAGAGCTGATTTTTCATAAGTAATCTTTAACTGAAATAGTTTTTCAAAGTTTTATCAGAATTCACTCCGTTTTTCCATAAAAGATCTTGGAAGATTCAATTTCTAGCAATTCATAATGGAATTTGAACAATTGTCAAAGTCTGAGCTGATTTTCAACTTACATGAATCTGAAAAGATCTATAGAACAATTACGACCTTCTCATTCAGTTAAATACTGATAAACATTTGGCGTTACGTGACGTACAAATATTGAATGAAGAAAATTCAAAGCTTAAAAGAAAAACAAAACTCTGAGAGTTTGCTCATCATTGAAAATATCTGAATTACTTAAGAACTTGATGAGCTGAAACAAGAAAATTTTCAGAATGCAACTCAACTGAAATATCTTTTGCCTGAAAGATCTGATCTTTACACAGAAAGTTTAGGATCTTGAAGATCCACTTTGTAAGACAAAACCAACTGATCAGAATTGTATTTTAAACAAAAATGAAGAAGAAATTTTTGCTCTTCAAAAGAGTTGTCTTTAACTAAAGATTTGATTGAGGAGAAGACATGGTTCTTACTTAAAGAACAAGATTTTAATCAAAATCTGAATTGTTTGAAGATGAAAGACCAATGTTCTTAATCAAAGAACAATCTTTTAATCTGATTACCAATCATTTGATCATGACAGAAATTCAAATTAGTCATTATCAAAAGTTGTGAAGATCAGATACTTCATGTTACCAACACAATTACATGTGTTTACTTGTCAACTGGTCAAAGGTTAAACCCTTCTTCAGTGTGTTTAAAATCCAATTTGATCACTCTGGTTTGTCTTCTGAAAGTGAAGTGAATCTAACTAACTCTGCTAAGTTTGATTCTTCTTCCGATCTTAAACTTAAGTATCTGTTAATACACAGCGGCAAAGATAAAATTGGTGAAACACTTCGGTCAAGATTTACACCGATGAATCTTCCGCGTCACATTTTCTAGTTTCTGAAAATACTGGTCCTTCTAATCAGAACACACATTCACAGAAAAATACCAAGTATTATCAGAAACAGGCAAGAACCGGACAGTTATTCAAAAAGAAGAGTTCGCAAAAGTCTGATCATTCAAATTCAAGTTTCTTTAGAAATTCAGATATTCAATTTTATCATACTCAAAGAAATTTGTTTTCTGCGTTTGAAAGAGAAGCTGATAGTTATAACTTGCAATGGGTACCTAAACCCAAGTACAAGTGGGTACCAAAACCTGTTTTGAAATGGGTACCCAAGAGCGCTAACAAGTCTGGATCCAAATCTGTTTGGATACCAAAGACATCTTAAATTTTGCAGGTTTTAGGTTTCTTATCATTTCAGATAAGGACCTGGTTCTTCATTTCAATAGGCTCTTGATTACTTCAGGGTCAAGACCCTGTGCTTCAACTCAAATTGGTTTCTAGTTAAATTCAGACTAGAACCCGGACTTCAGGTGAACCAGAGACAATGGTTTTCAGTTACTTTCAGGACTGAACCCAAGCTTTATGCGACAATATTGGCTTCTAATTCACTTCAGATTAGAACCCCGATCTGAAAAGACGAATCTTTCTGGAATTCCTGCCCTGCATTCAACTCTAATGCTGAATTGACAAATAGGGAGTTTTATTTTTATAATTTTTTGCTCTTGGTTTCATTTCTATGAGTTGACTAACTGTGTCTGCTTATTTCCAGGGGGAGTTTCAGATGCACTTTGACGATGACATTTTTCAATACTATGTGTGATTTTTCACAAAAATATTTGACACACACATAAAAAGAGTTTTTGATCTGAAAGAAATTTTTTTATGAATCTCTAAATCTATCATTGAGATTAATTGATCTAATCTCTTTGATTTTCATAATCTCATTTCTTCTGAGATTCTTTTTGTTAGAACTCTTCCAATTTATACTGGATTCTCCTGTTATCTCCCATGTGCTAATTCTTTCAAGAAAATCTTATTCTTTTCATATCATATATCAGATTTTCCATTTCATTCTGATATCTCCCAAAATTATCTGGCCATATTCATTCTCCAAATACCATATAGTTGGATTTTTCATTCATATCTCATACCTTCAAAGCTGAAAATTTTTTCTGCTACTCCGATTATGCACCAATCTGAGTTGAATGCATAAATATCGCTTTCTTATTGGTCTAACCAGAAACCGGAGACCTACCCAAGAAGAAACCATCTATAGATTGTGCGGATGTTGAGGGTTCTTTAGGTTTATTAGTTGAGAAGTGTAGTTATCACGGGATACTGACAGGGTCGAGCAGAGATAAAATGTAAATGAGAGGGATATTGATATTGAAAGGAGATGGTGGTGCATCAGGTCATGCTTTTGCTATAAAGCTGACTGAATTCATTTCTTAAAAGTGAGCCGGAGGGAGCTTAGTTGAAAAATGCTGAGAGCTGAGTGTTGAGAAAGGATTTGAAGAAAATAAAATCCTGTGTTTGTGTTTTCTAGCAATTCATTCAACATTAAACAATTCATATGAACAATTATCAATCCAACACATTATATTGAATGATTAAAGAGAGAAATATTACATTGATGTTCTTGGTGACTTGCACAACACTTTTTCTCTCTATCAATCAGATCCGTATGTGTGTATGTGTATTTGTGTAATCTGAGATTCATAGCAGCATGCGTAGCATACATTTCTATTTATACACAATACACAAGTATTGTGTATTTACACATATAACCCCTAATCTATTGAGTATTTACAATTATATACAATATAATTGTTTCATCTCTATTATTTATTCCCAACATGTAGCATTCACAATTTCTAGATGTATTGCCTCGTCTTACATAAAAGACTATATATATATATATATATATATATATATATATATATATATATATATATATATATATATATATATATATATATATATATATATATATATATATATATATATATATATATATGAGAGTGAGTTCAATGGAAAACATATATGTATCGGAAAATTCGGGAACCACTTTATAGCTATTGGATCAAGTGATGCATCACGCGGGAATTTGTACCATTTGTGGTGGTGCATGGAGGTTTTCCGATGCATGTTGGTTTTCCATTGAACCGCTATATGTATATATATGTATATGTATATGTATATGTATATGTAGGGAATGGTTCTTTTAAGAGCCTTAAATATCATGAGAACCTAAGAACCATTTGTGGCCATTAAATCAAAACGATCTATAGCTGAAAATTGACAAATGACATTTTTGTAATTATTTTGAATTTTGATGGTGGAAAATCTTGAAAAGGTGTGCAAAGTATATTTTTGGAATAAAAAATCTGTTTTTTCTTTTTCTCTCTCTTCCTTTTTTTTCATTTTCATTTTCTCTTTATTTCATAATAATTGATTTTTATAGTAAAAAAACGTTTTCTTATAAAAAAATTTATATAGAAAATTTTTTATCTGCTAAAAATTTAACATATCCTATATAGATTTATTATGTATCTATATAGAATGTTATATAATTCTATATCTTTTTATGTAGATAAAAAATTACTATTCATAATCAATGTAAAATGTTATATTTGTTATACATGTCATATATTTTTATGTTTATTATACATTTCTATATTTTTTTATGTAGATTAACAATACTATTCATAATCTATGTAGAATGTTACATAGAATGATATGTAAGGTATATAGATACAACAATAAAAAATTAATGTCTTTCTACAACGTACAAATTAAAATCAATCAGACTCATCACTGGAACAATAATGTGCTTCACACTCCTTATCAGACTCCGAATCATCACCATCAAAATTAGCAACAACGTCAACATCGTTATCAGCATTGTCAATTAATTCGGCATCGTCATATGCATGAATAGGATCAACATGAACATTATCTACTTTTGTATATTCCATTGATTTACCAACTTTACTGAAGTTTGTATAAGTTAAATTATCCAAATTAGCAGACAATCTAAGATCACATGAATTGGTGTTGTGTATATAATATCATATTATCATCTTCGTTATTATCCATGATGATATCTCGGTCCTAAATCTTTTGATGATTCACCTTTTGGACGACCCTACAATGATGGTTTCTAGAGAGGTCTTCAATGGAAAAGACTTGTTTTGCTTGGGTGGCGAGAATATATTGGGCACGCTGAGTGTCATCACTAATGACACAATGTTGGGCACGCTAGGTAGAAATATTGGTTAATGCTATTACTAATGACACAATGTTGGGCACGTTGCGTGTTGCTGGTACCATTTACTTCGAGACAACACAACGTTGTTTGTAGTTTAGCTTAAGAATTTCTTCCAGCTGACCATAAATATGTACTTCCATTGGGCCCAACTGTCAAAATTCTGTTATTTTAAGTGGTACGATGTACGCCGCGACTATAAACCACAAACATCACACCATTAGAAATGTAGGCAGTGTAAGAGTATACACGTATTTTTATGAAAATGACAGAGTTACAAGCTTAAGTAATAGTCATTTTATATATACCTATATATATATATATATATATATATATATATATATATATATATATATATATATATATATATATATATATATAAAATGAGCTTTAAACCAGCTGGGATATTCGATATGTACATTACTTCCAGGGCATGTCAGTAATAAATTCACTGTAAATAACCTTGATATTAATATAATCATCGAAAAGACAAGCTACAAAACGATGGTTAGATTTAAAAACACTTACGAAATGTATTTGTCAATCTTAGTAACTGTTGTTAGTACAAACCATTCAATTTTCTTTCGTTTTATATGATCTAAGTCTATACGTACACCTTTATTAATTGATGTACATACTGGTACGAACACACGCAACTGGCGTGCATGATTTGGGGCATCTTTGTTTCTGTCCGGGCAATTAAATATCGTTTGAACACATCGAACATACATTAAGCAGAACGTAAGGTTTCGTCTACAACATACCCCTCCGCTATAAAACCTTTAGTCCTAGCTTTATTTTAGACATAAATTTTTTAACTTTTTCATGTATCTTTTAAATGGGTACATCACCTCATGTAACAAGTCCACCTTGAATAGCTTCTTCAAGTAAATTAATGAATAACCAAATGAACCATTACGTCAAAAAACATATATTCGTAGGAGTAAAGAGAAAAGTTTGCCGAATTTTTCAAAAATAGTAAACCAATTATATGCATCCATATTCTAAATGAGACAAAACATTCAAAAAACAGTACCAACTACGAGACTTTTCGAAATTAGTTTCTAATAAATTAATTTCAGGCGTGTTACTTACGGTACAGATAAACACTTATGATACAAACACACTACACTTATCTAAACACACAAATTAAATTATGTGATTATAGATGTTCATACTTTAAAATAATAATAACAACAACTTTGTTTTAACTTTATGTTATTTTTTCTAATTCGGATTTATTAATTAAATTTATTTTACGTTAAAGTAATATATTTTTTTAAATTATATGTTACTTTAAATTAATAATAACATTTAGTTTGTTCTAATTTTATGTTACTATTATGTTTTGTATTATTAATTAACTTTACTCTCAAAGTAATATATGTTTTTAATATATGTTTTAACTTAATGTTACTTTAAATGAATATATGTCTTGATAACACTAATTAATATACATACAAATACATGTTCTAATTTGATATTACATTAATATATGTTTTAATTTGATATTACTTTAAACTAATATATATTTTATTAACACTAATCAATATACATATAAGTATCTCTTTTAGTTTTATAATACTTTAAAGTATATATATTGAAGCTATTTTATATTTTACAATTTTATGTCATATTTCAAAAGTATGTATATATATAGGGGGATTCAATGGAAAACCACAATGCACCTGAAAACTTGTGAAAACCGCACTGCACCATCACAAGTTAATCAAATTCCCCGCGTGATGCATCAAAATTCCGCGTGATGCATCAAATTTCCCACGTGATGCATCAAAATCTCGCATGATGCATTACCTTATTTACGATCATGCCACCGCGTTTTTCATGAAATGCACCAAATCAGACGGTATGCGTAGGTTTCCATAGTGTTCAGGTGCATAGTGGTATTCCATTGAACTCACCCATATATATATATAGTCAGGTTCAAATAACTACCTCTCGAAATCAAGTGCATCCAAAGGTACCCCTTAAAAAACTTTTTTAAATTTTTTTCACATAACCATGTTCAATTTAATGGTATACGCATGATATATGAATTTCACATAGATTCACACTTTCTGTGTCATTAAAAATTATGTGAATGCTCAATGCATATTTATGTGAATGACCATCAATGTGAATAGTCATTCATGTGAACGTGAATGGTGTGAATGGTCATTCACAAGATTTATGATGTTGCTCCTTTTGAAAAAAAGTCTTACAATGTTGTCTTATACATGTTTATTAAAAAATATATATGTGAATGATCATTCACATTAGGATACGTTGGGTACGCTGGAATCTTATAGGTACGCTGATGAAAATCTTCAAGTAAGTACCACCCATTATGCAGTGCACGAGAAGTACCGCCCTTAAAAGTAATTCTTTTGAAATTTTTTTCATGATCATGTTTTAATTAACATTACACAGATGATATACAAATTTCACGCAAATCCGAACACTCCAAGTGCATGAAAACACGCATCACATAAATGTGCGTTCACATACATTCAAAATTATATAAGTGTGTGTTCACATCATGTTTTAGAAGCTAGGAGATGTGAATGTATGTGAAATTTACATATGATCTTCATAATGTTAATTAAAACATGTTTATGAAAAAAAAATTTAAAAAGTTTTTTTAAAGGTGGTACTTTCTGGTGCGCTCCATAATTGTGGTACTCTCTCGAACCATATTCTACATATATATATATATATATATATATATATATATATATATATATATATATATATATATATATATATATATATATATATATATATATACATAGATTCGGGTTCAAAAAGGTACCTCTCGAAATCAAGAGCACCCGAAGGTACCAACCTTAAAAAACTTTTTTTAAAATTTTTTTCTCATAATCATGTTTAATTTAATGTTATACACATGATATATGAATTTCACATACATTCACACTTTCTGTGTCCTTAAAACTTATGTGAATGCTCAATGCATATTTATGTGAATGGTCATTTCACACAATGTGAATGGTGTGAATGACCATTCACATGATCTTTTTTTATCATTCACAAGATTTATGATGTTGCTCCTTTTGAAAAAAAGTCTTATAATGTTGTCTTATACATGTTTATTCAAAAAAAATATATGTGAATGATCATTCACATTAGGGTACGCTGAGTACGCTGGAATCTCATAGGTACGTTGATGAACCTGATTCTATATATATATATATATATATATATATATATATATATATATATATATATATATATATATATATTCTAATCATATATAATAACAACCAGTAAATATTAAGTTGATCATATAATTTTTATTGAAGCTATTTTGTATCTGGCAATTACATTTTTTTATTTGTTTTAAACAAAAGCTACAAATGTAATTATCAAATATTTTTTTAATCACAAACTAACGAGATATGTAAAAAAAAAAAAAAAAGGAAATTTTAGCGATTTTTTAACAAGCTATGTAAATTACTAACAAGAGACGTAAAACACAAACTTGTAAAGTTGACAACATATTGTAAAGTACAAACAATATATTTTTAAAAATTAAGAAAACACAATTCATATGCTAATTTATAAACATTAAAATCCATGTTAACTTCTAAACTATATATACACTTTAAAAAATATAAGAACTCACATTATTTAAAACTCAATCCATACACTAATTTATAGAGAACACACACAAACTATAGATATGTAAAATTACTAAAAATATATTTTAAAATTAAAAGAGACAACAATCCATACATTAAATTATATGTATCTTTTTTCACGAACAGGTATTAAACCCTATACTTAAACACAGATTCAACCCACGTTATATAAAACACATATTACACCCACATTACATTCTTAAACACATAATAAAAACTTAAGCATTAAATAAAAAAATAATAAACTAACCACAAATGAGTTGAGTGACCGGAAAAAATGATGTGGCCGGATCGGATCTTTGGGTGGTGACCGGAAAAAATGGAGTTAAAATATAAGATTTATATTAAGAAAACAGATTTATATAAATAAAAACTTACTGGTTTCGTGGTTGTGTGGGTTGACGGAAAAAACAAAAACGGAGTCACGTGGCCTGATATTTTCATGCATATGACAGGAAAACTTGGTGGTGGTAGTTCACCAGTGAATGTAGCCGCAAATAATGGAAGTTCGTTTGAAACTAGGTATTATCGGATCGAGATGCTTGAGAGTGTGTGTGTGTGAGAGAGTCGTCGTAGAAGAGCTTTAGGGGATTTTAGACGATGACTTTTAGCAGAGACAAGTTGATTTTTAAGAGTGGTACCTTAGTTTTCTGATATTCCAGACCCAACCCGTTCAAGTAATAATTTGTTCGTAATATTTGTATTGTCATAAATTGAAAACCAAAATTCTTATTGCCTTAATATTTGTATATTGTAATTTTGGTAATAATCAAACTAATCAAAATCTTAGACGCTTTGAAAATAGGAATTGGAAACCAAATTGTTGTAATTTTGAATCTCATGCAACTCTTTAATTTCCGGTTCAAGATAGGGATATTTGGGATCAGGGGCGGACCAAACATATTGGGATAGGGGTCAAACGACCCTGATAAAAAAAATTTTACGTGTTATATGTATGGTTAAAAAAATTCCGACCCCTATACTTTTGATAAGTTTTAAAAAAAATTTATATATATAAAAATATGATACAAAATCTACAAAAATATCTGTATACGTAATAGTTGGTTACCTATTTCACAAATTATTAAAGACAAAAATCTGTATTTGGGTTTGGGCCAAAAACTTGAAAATTTAGTTTGGGCTTCAAAGAAACTTTTGGATTAGGGTTGCTGGTCAAAGTCCCAAACGAAAATAGAAAAGGGAAGAAGCATGCAGCGTTGTGCACGCGTGCAGCTGTGTTGTGTGTCCGCAACCTCTCAAACGAAAACTGAAGAACTGAAGAAGATACAAGAAAAAACGCACCAGTCAAAAGTTAGAACCAAGAAAAGCCGCTCGCCAGCCCGCAGCCCAGTCGCCGTCTCGCTCTCGCAGGACGCAGGCGGCAGGTCTCACTGTCTCAGCCGTCTTGCTCTCTCCACCGCCACAGACCAGACTCCAAAGACTTCTCAGTCTCACTTCTCAGCAGGTATAAATTAAAATTCTTTTTAACTTTTTAAGTATTTATAATTATTTATGAAATTATTAGTTTGATAGTTGGAGTGTTGGACTACTTGATATAGACTAGACTATTATTTAAGAATTAAGAGTTAAGAGTTTTAAATGTTTATTAAGTTTGTTTTATTTCATTAGACAATATCAATATGGATCGAGTTTTGAAAAGAAAGTTATCATGATCCGATTCTCCGTCAAGTGGAAGAGCTTTTAATACTTCTCCACAAATATCATAAGCAATTGAGTTGAGTGATCTTCCATGGGATCCTTCCGAAAGGAAAAATATTTCGTAATATCATCCTAATAAAAAAAAATGAAATTAGACGAAAGTATTTGATTAGAGGTTCATGTCAACCACGGGGTAATAACCCGTTTTTAAAAGATGAAAATTCGTAGGGGCCAACTTTAGAATCTAGTTTTTTATTTGTTTGTAAGTTTGTAGCGATTAATGAAATCGTATCATTTTACGTATTTGTTTTATTACATGATCTAGATAAATCGACCTGAAAGTTTGAAATTAAAAAAAAAATTTGAAGGCACAAGCACTTACACTCTCGTTGCTATTAAATTCCGACCCCCATAAAAAATTCATGGATCCGCCACTGTTTGGGATAAATATGGTACCGAAACCGTAAGTATCGAAAACCGATTTTTTCTAATCAAAACCCGATCGAGTACCGGACTGAATATATTAATTTGGTATCGGTCGGTACCGGGTCGTGAACGAGAAATCGGCTCTATCACTCACCCCTACTTCTAATACACTATTACGAATACATACTCCTGAGGAGGTACATAACGATTGTATTTAGAACTTGTGGCTTAAGAGCATCTATATAATTGATAATCTAATAGATTTAGTACGTTATTTAATTAGTAAAACTATTTATAATAAAATTATATTAAACAAACATGGCTTTTGCTACTTAGAAAGAATATAAAATAAAACAAAAAACAAGTTACAGAAAAAGTTTTATTTTATAATAAAATTAATAATAAAAATTTCATCGACGTTATCGCTATAAGAAAAAAAAAGACTGTGGACCGACCCTGTAGGCTGTACAGCGTACTAAGGGGGCGATTTTTTTTTTGTCCCCTTTTCATTTATTTCTATACTGCTTTCACATTTATAATCAAAACCAATGGAAACATATATATATATATATATATATATATATATATATATATATATATATATATATATATAGAGGTGGGTTCAATGAAAAACCACCATGCACCGGAAAACTTGTGAAAACCACACTGCACCACCACAAATGCATCAAATTTCCCGCGTGATGCATCAAAATCCTGCGTGATGCATCATCTTATTTACGATCATGCCACCGCGTTTTTCATGAAATGCACCAAATCGGACGGTATGCGGAGGTTTCCATAGTTTTCACGTGCATAGTGGTTTTCCATTGAACCCACCCCTATATATATATATATATATATATATATATATATATATATATATATATATATATATATATATATATATATATATATATATATGTTATAAAAGGACAATTATGGATGCATAATTTTTGGTCTTTTACCAAGTTGAGAAGCAATTGAAAATAGTAGGAGTGAGTGATGTGCATAGTAATTCTTGTCTCTAAGTTTGTATCTATAAAAGGGCATGCATGGTTGTATTGTGAAGATGTAGAGAAAGAAGGTGAACACACATATATATCAAATTTGCAAGTGTTGTTGATTTCTTGATATCTGAATTCTGTTAAGATTATAACACGTTATCAGCACGAGGAGCTCAATATCTCAACAAAATCAAGAATCACCCTTCACTCAAGGTATGAAATAAATTGAAAACAAAATATATGGTTAAAGACCATAATTAATAACTAAATAACTACATATTGGATACAAGGACTACTAACGTTTACTAAACTTTTATTTATATATACTAACATTTATTCTTATTCTTATTCTTATTACTAACATTTATGGAAGGCTAAGCCTCCTACTTATTTATGTTAACTAACATCTATTTATTGTTATTAACATTTACTTTCCGCAATTAACATTCATTTATTCAATCTAACATTTATTTATGTATACTAACTTTTATTTATGCAATCTAACATTCTAACATTTATGCTTACTAGCATTAATTCTGTTACTAACATTTATTTATGCGTTGGTTTATTAATGTGTACAAACATCTATTCATGTTTATTAATTTTTTTTTTTTTCTGATTCATATTTTATAAATTGTTTTATGCACAAACAATATTAATAATTTATACTCTAATAATTATTTTACACTAAATTTATCTTTTAATCATTTTATTTTATAATTTTTCTTTACAACGGCTACATAACCGTTGCAACGGTCAAAAATCCGACCGTTTCGATGGCTTGGTTTTTCCCTATAAATACCACAACACTAAACCTCATTATTTCACAAAATCGTTCTTCTTCTTGTTTGAAAATTTTTTTTAACTGGTTGAAGAATGAAGATGTCTCTCTCGTTTTTAATTTTTCTTATTGTAATACTCTCAATACTTTTATACTCTTTGCTACAACTTTCATTCGATGAGATGTACCCTTTTCTAATTATGTTTTCATTTACGATTCTTCCATTGTTATGTGTTGTGATATTGATTGAAATAAATTAATGCTAATTTATGTTGTTAAATATTTTTGTTGATAGTTATAAAATGTCAAACCTTGTAAAGCTTGAATTTGCTGCACTAGACGTTAACGGGAAGAACTACATGTCATGGACAATTGATGTAAAAATGCATCTTGAATCCATGGGAATCTTGGAAACTATAAGTGAGAAAAATATTTGTTCCTCACAAGAAAATGCAAAATCAAATGTGTTTCTTCGTAAGCATATTGATGATATGCTAAAATTTGAATATTTGAACACAAATGATCCAAGTATTCTATGGAAAGATTTGAAAGAAAGGTTTGATCATCAAAGGGAAGTTTTACTTCCAGCTGCCAGAGATGAGTGGAGAAATTTGAGGTTTCAAGACTTTAAAAAGGTTAATGAGTATACCTCAGCTTTGTTCAGGATATGTTCACAGTTAAGATTTTGTGGACAAACTGTTACTGATGCAGACATGTTGGAGAAAACTTACTCCACGTTTCATGCGTCAAACATTACTCTACAACAATATCGCATGCAGAAATTTACAAGGTATTCTGAACTCAATTCAGTCCTTCTTGTTGCTGAACAAAATAATGAGCTTCTGATGAAAAATCATCAGTCTCGTCCTACAGGATCAGTAGCGTTTCCTAAAGCAAATGCTACGAATAAAAGTGATCCTAAAAATAATACACATGGACAAGGACGAGGGCGAGGATTTGGCCGTGGACGAGGCCGTGGTCGTGGCTATAATAAAAACCATAATTATAATAATAATCATGGCTATGGTTACAACTATAAATATGGAAAAAGTCATTCTCGGGGTCGTGGACGTGGACGTGGACATGGACATGGTTATAACAATGCTCCACGAGATAATAAATCTCAATCACATGGAAAATCCAAGAAAAATGAAGCAAAAACTAATACTTCTCAAGGTCCTTAAGATCCTTGCTTCAGATGCGGAATGATAGGCCACTGGTCAAGAACTTGTCGAACAGCACCACATCTTTGTCAGCTGTATCAAGATTCTCTTAAAGGAAAAGAGAAAGAAGTAAATTTTAATGATCTCCCTAATGATTCGGTACCTGAACTAAATGCTTCAGATTTCTTTGATGATTTAGATATATAATAGTGTGACTGTGTTTCATTTTCTAGATATGTCTTATTTCAGTTTATCATGTAATGCACTTCCTAATCTTATAATAATATAACATATTTCTACTTAACAATTTTTATCTTACATAATCATTAATTTATTATTTTTCTTATTTATTTTTAGAAGTTTAAAATGAATTTCATCGAAGAACTGCATGAAGCAAACTTTGGAGATATCTGTATTCCAGACAGTGGTGCCACACACACAATTCTTAAAACGAAGAAATATTTTTCTGAACTAAAGCCAACTAAAGCAACCATACATACCATTTCAGGTCCTGTAGATCTAATTGAAGGAACCGGAAAGGCTCATTTTATATTACCAAATGGTACAAAGTTTTTAATAGATAATGCTCTATTTTCTCCAAAATCTAAAAGAAATTTGCTGAGTTTCAATGACATACACCGAAATGGATACGGTACTCAGACTGTGACAATAGAGAATAAGAAATTTATGCATATTACCGATAAAAACCATGTACTGGAAAAACTGCCAACACTCAATTCTGGTTTGCATTATACATATATAAGTATGGTTGAATCCAACATGGTAGTAAAAGAAAAATATTGTGATCCTGGAGTTTTGAGTTTGTGGCATGACAGATTAGGCCATCCAGGAACAACCATGATGCAAAGAATAATTGAAGGTACCAATGGACATCCACTGAAAAGCCTGAAGATCTCTCAAACAGGTAACTTGGCTCCATGTACATCTTGTTCTCTTGGAAAACTTATTGTGAAACATTCACCAACAAAAATTGAAAAGGAAAATCCTATGTTTCTTGAAAGAATTCAAGGTGATATATGTGGACCAATTCATCCACCATGTGGACCTTTCAGATACTTCATGGTATTAATAGATGCATCAAGTCGATGGTCTCACGTTTGTTTATTATCGACTCGTAATGTGACATTTGCAAAATTTCTGGCTCAGATCATTAAATTAAGGGCGCATTTTCCTGATCATACCATTAAAAGGGTGAGACTTGATAATGCTGGTGAATTTACGTCTCAAGCTTTTAATGACTATTGCGTGTCTGTTGGAATTAGTGTTGAACATCCAGTTGCTCATGTTCATACACAAAATGGTTTAGCTGAATCATTAATTAAACGTCTTCAGCTAATAGCTAGACCATTAATAATGAAAACAAAACTCCCTATTTCTGTCTGGGGACATGCAATTTTACATGCTGCATCACTGATTCGTCTAAGACCAAGTGCATATCATAAATTTTCTCCTTTACAACTTGCTTTTGGTCAAGAACCAAACATTTCCCATCTTCGAATTTTTGGGTGCGCAGTATATGTTCCTATTGCACCACCACAACGTACAAAAATGGGTCCTCAAAGAAGATTGGGTATATATGTAGGGTATGAAACACCCTCTATAATAAGATATCTTGAACCACTGACAGGTGATGTTTTCACAGCACGGTTTGCTGATTGTCATTTCAATGAGACAATTTTCCCAGCATTAGGGGGAGAAAAGAAAAACAAAGAAAAAGATGTTTCATGGTGTGAACCATCATTGATTCATCTTGATCCTCGGACAAAACAATGTGAACTAGAAGTTCAGAAAATAATGCATTTACAAGAAATTGCAAATCAACTGCCTGATGCATTTACTGATTCTAAAAGAGTGACTAAATCATATGTGCCAGCAGCAAATGCACCTGCTCGAATTGAAATTCCAAGCGAGCAAATTGATGACAAAGTCACTCAAGAATCAAAGGCACGCCTGAAGCGTGGAAGACCGTTTGGTTCCAAGGATAAGAATCCTAGAAAAAGAAAGAGCTCTGAAAATACAATTGATAATGAGAAAGGTGTTCCTGGAGAAACACAAAATAATAATATTTCCAAAGAAGGAGAAATTGATGATACTAATACAGAGATTGCAATCAATTATGTCCATACAAATATTATATGGAACAGATCTGAAATGAAAGATATTGATGAAAGGTTTTCTTTTGCTATTGCATATGATATTATTAATGGAAGTGATGATCCAGAACCAAAGTCTGTTATTGAATGTCAAAATAGACATGATTGGGATAAATGGAAAGAAGCTATGCAAGCTGAATTAGATTCTTTAAACAAACGAAAGGTTTTTGGATCCATTATCCTCACGCCTGAAGCCGTGAAACCTGTAGGATACAAATGGGTATTCATACGAAAGAGAAATGAGAAAAATGAGATTATAAGATACAAAGCTAGACTTGTGGCTCAAGGTTTTTCTCAACGGCCTGGAATTGATTATGATCAAACGTATTCTCCTGTTATGGATGCAATAACGTTTAGATACTTAATCAGTCTTGCAGTTTCTAAAAATTTAGAAATGCGTCTAATGGATGTTGTTACAGCTTATTTATATGGATCATTAGATAGTGATATTTATATGAAAATCCCTGAAGGATTTAAAATGCCTGAAGCATTAAGCAATAAACCCAAAGAAATGTATTCACTCAAATTACAAAGATCTTTATATGGGTTGAAACAATCTGGACGCATGTGGTATAAGCGTTTGAGTGATTATTTGATATGTAAAGGATATACAAATAATCAAATTTCTCCATGCGTGTTTATAAAGAAGACAAATGGCGGATATGTTATTATAGTTGTCTATGTTGATGATCTATATTATCATCGGCACAATAAATGAGATAAATGAAGACATTGTGCTACTAAAGAAGGAATTTGAAATGAAAGACCTTGGTAAAACCAAATATTATCTTGGTTTACAAATAGAGCACATGCATAATGGCATACTTGTGCATCAATCAAATTATACGGAGAAGGTCTTAAAACGTTTCAATATGGATAAAGCAAAACCTTTAAGCACGCCAATGGTAGTTAGATCACTTAATATTGACAAAGACTCATTTCGTCCTCAAGAAGAAAATGAAGATTTACTCGGTCCAGAAGTGCCGTATCTTAGTGCAATTGGAGCCCTAATGTATCTTACTAACTGTACAAGACCTGACATTTCTTTTGCAGTAAATTTGTTGGCTAGATTTAGTTCAGCCCCCACCAAACGACATTGGATGGGAATCAAACACATTTTACGATACCTTCGAGGAACTGTTGATTTGGGATTATTTTATTCAAACAATACAAAAGAAGGTTTCATTGGTTATATAGATGCAGGTTATTTGTCTGATCCCCACAAAGCAAGATCTCAAACAGGATACGTATTTTTGAATGGAGGCACCGCAATATCTTGGCGTTCTCAGAAGCAAACACTGGTTACAACATCCTCAAATCATGCTGAAGTTATTGCACTACATGAAGCCAGTAGAGAGTGTGTATGGCTGAGATCAATGACACAACTCATCTTGTCTTCTTGTGGACTTGAGAAAGGCAAAAGTCCTACACTGATTTATGAAGACAATGCAGCTTGCGTGTCACAAATGAAAGAAGGGTATATCAAAAGTGATAGGACCAAACATATCCCTCCAAGATTTTTCTCCTATACGCAAGACCTTATAAAGGACAGTGAAATTGAAATGAGGTACGTTCAATCCAGCAATAACTCAGCTGATCTTTTCACGAAGGCTATTCCCAAAGCGATTTTCAGAAAACACGTTCACAACATTGGAATGCGACATGTACAAAACATGTGATGACTTTCAGATGACAATATGAGAGGGAGTCAACCAACCGCTGTACTCTTTTTCCCTTGACTAAAGTTTTTTCCCACTGGGTTTTTCTTTAGCAAGGTTTTTAATAAGACAGCATTTCGTGGTTGAACTCTTACTAAAATTATCATCTAAGGGGGAGTGTTATAAAAGGACAATTATGGATGCATAATTTTTGGTCTTTTACCAAGTTGAGAAGCAATTGAAAATAGTAGGAGTGAGTGATGTGCATAGTAATTCTTGTCTCTAAGTTTGTATCTATAAAAGGGCATGCATGGTTGTATTGTGAAGATGTAGAGAAAGAAGGTGAACACACATATATATCAAATTTACAAGTGTTGTTGATTTCTTGATATCTGAATTCTGTTAAGATTATAACAATATATATATATATATATATATATATATATATATATATATATATATATATATATATATTGAGGTTCAATTGAGAACTTTTATGCATCGAGATCCTCGAGGAACTTTTGTGCATCGGATAATCTACCAATGGTGCACAAAGGGCATTTATGGAAAACTAAAGATATGGTAATTAATTTATTTCTAAAAATCATTAAAAGATAATTAGGAGTTACATCTTGTAAAATCTCATATTAACTACATTCCTCATTTTCCTCCCCATTTCTCTTTCTATCTATCTCTCTCTCTCTCTCTCTCTCTCTCTCTCTCTCTCTCTCTCTCTCACTTTCTCTCTAATCATGTTCTTCATGATTTTCATAGTGATGATGATTTGAATACGAAGATTAACGGTGAACAACGATGATGATGAACATGAACAAGAGATGCAACCGATGATGATTATGAAGAACACGATGCATAGATGGATGATGGACGATAACGAAAAATGATGATGCATAAATGGATGATGAACAATGACGATGCATAAATGAATGATAAACAAATTGAACAGGATACATAGATGAATGAAGAATATGAATGACGAACACGATGCAAACATGAATGATCAACAAGTTGAACATGATGCATAAATGAATTTGTTTTTTTTTTGTTTTAAATGAGTCTTTTTTTTTAACACGATGCATAGATAAACACGATTAACAATGAAATGCACCGATCTCCATCATCTTTTTCGAATTTGTGTAATTATTGTTAAATTTGAAAATGTATCAATTGAATTTATTTATCATTTATTATTTGATTATTTGTTGAAATATTAAATTTAATGAGGTATCCACATTTCCCAAAATGTCCTTCCTTGTTTGTTCTATAATGCACAAGATGCATAAAATTGTCCAACTATTTACCCTTTTGCCATTAATCTAATCCATACAATTTTTTGATCTAATGGATAATATAGGTTCTTTTGTGTCTCGATGCATAAAAGTTCTCAATTGAACCTCCCTATATATATATATATATATATATATATATATATATATATATATATATATATATATATATATATATATATATATATATATATATATATATATATATTGGGGTTTATATTGAGAACTTTTATGCATCGGACTATCTACCAAGAGTGCACAAAGGGTATTTAGGGGATATTAAATGTATGGAATTTATTTTTGAATTTAAATGTTTTTAAGATAATTAATAGCTAAATTTGGTATGAAAATCATCATTAACTTCTTTCCTAAAACCACTCCCTCTTTCTCTCTCTCTATCTCTCTCTCTCTCTCCTCTCTCTTAGCCCCCTCTTGATTTTGGAATAGATGAACGATATGCATGATTTATGTTTGTATGAATGATTCATGTTTGTATTTTGATTTTGGAAGAGATGAACGATATGCATGATTTATTTTTAGAAGAGATGAACGATATGCATGAAGAGATGAACGATATGCATGTATATTGATGTATTTTGAATTTGTATTATTGTTGTTAATTTTGAAAGTGTAATAATTAAATAAGGATTGCATAATTCCTATTATGTGCACTTGATGCATAAAATTTTCTATTTAATTACCCTTTTACCATTTGATCTAACCCACACATTTTTTTCATCCAAGGGCCAGTGGAGGTTCTTTTGTGCATCGATGCTCAAAAGTTCTCAATGGAACCTCCCTCTCTCTCTCTCTATATATATATATATATATATATATATATATATATATATATATATATATATATATATATATATATATATATATATATATATATATATGTATGTATATATATATATATATGATTAAATTACATAAATGGTCCCTGTGGTTTGTATAAAACTTTGGATACGGTCCCTGTAGTTTCAATTTTGCATAAACAGTCATTATTATCACCGTTTACTTGCAAAAATGATCTCTCTGCTGTTAACTTTAACAAACAAGTTGTTAAATATTTTATAATGACCAATTTACCCTTTTCATTGATAACATTTTGGTACCGCAAGTTTGTAGTTCATTTTAGTTTTGGTCCCTCAAGTAAATTTTTTTTAAACTCTTTTATTGTTATATTGTTATTATTATTATTATTATTATTATTATTATTAGAGTAAATTACATAAATGGCCCCTGTGGTTTGCATAAAACTTTGGATACGGTCCCTGTAGTTTCAATTTTGCATAAACGGTCCTTATTGTCACTGTTTACTTGCAAAAATGGTCTCTCTGCCATTATCTATAACAAACAAATGGTTAAATATTTTATAATTACCATTTTATCCTTTTCTTAGATAACATTTTGGTCCCTCAAGTTTGTAGTTCATTTTAGTTTTGGTCCATTAAGTAAATCTTTTTTTTAACTCTTTTATTATTATTATTATATTATTATTATTATAACTATTATTTATTATTATTATTATTATTATTATTATTATTTTAACTTTTTACGTATTAATTTTTTTGTTTATTGAGTTTCCTATATTTTAATATATTTTATAATATAAATTACAAACTTAATTATTTCTTTTTATTATAAACAATTGTATCAAATTAGAATCCATTTCCTTTTTTAGCTTTTTCAAATGAAAAATACAAACATTTTATATTATAGTTTCCAAACCAAAAAATTTTGAATCTTTTATTTGTTTTTTCAAACGAAAAGAAGTTACTAACCATACATGTTTTAAGTTTTTTCATTTTAAAACGTAAAAAGCTACGAAGACCAATCCGTTTTTTTCTACACCAAAAAATTCAACTCATTCTGATTTTTTGTTTTGAAAAACGAAAATAAATACAAACAATTCTGTTATTAGTTTTTGCAAACGAAAAAACCATGAATAATTCTGATTTTCAGTTTTTCCAAACAAAAATCAATTTATTTTTCTAGTTTTTCTACCAAACCATTACTTTTTATTTTTTTCTCCGAATGAAAAACTACGAACCATTACACTTTAAAGTTGTTTAAAAAAATAAAATAGTGTGTAGCCTTTTTGTTTGGAAAAACTAAGAAAATGGAATGGTTTTTGGTTTTTTATTATTGAAAAAAGTTTAAAACGTAATGATTAGAATAACATAAAAAGCGAACAAAAAAATAGACTCATTTTGATTTTTTAGCTTTATCCAAACGTACAAAATACGATTTTTCAAAAAATGAAATAGTCTATTATTTGTTCAGTTTTTATGTTATTCTAATCAATACGTTTTTTACTTTTTTCAATCGTAAAAAACTACAAACCATTTCATTTTTTTTGTTTTTCCGAACAAAAAGGCTACACACTATTTCATCTTTTTAAAAACCTTTAAAACGTAATGGTTCGTAGTTTATTGTTCGGACAAAAAAAATAAAAGGTAATGGTTTGGTTCGAAAAACTTGAAAAATAAAATGATTTTTTTTGTTTGGAAAAACTGAAAATCAGAATTATTCGTAGTTTTTTCGTTTGAAAAAACTAATAATAGAATTGTTTGTATTTATTTTCGTTATTCCAAAACATAAAATCGGAATAGGTTGAATATTTTGGTGCAGAAAAAATAAAAAAACAGATTGGTTTTCGTAGCTTTTTACGTTTAGAAAATGAAAATAATTAAACATGAATGGTTAGTAACTTTTTTTCGTTTGTAAAAAAAATAAAAGCTGAAGATTCAACTTTTTTTGGTTTGGAAAACTACAATATAAAATATTTGTATATTTTCATTCGAAAAAGCTAAAAAACGAAATGGATTCTAATTTGATACTATTGTTTAAAATAAAAAAATTTATAAATTTGTGATTTAAACTGAAAAGTATATTAAAATATAGAAAACTTAATAAATAAATAAATTAATATGTAAAAAATTAAATCAATAATAAATAATAATAATGATAATAATTTTTATAATAATGATGATGATGATGATTATGATGACGACAATAATAATAATAATAATAAAAGAGTTAAATAAAAAAATTTACTTGAGGGACCAAAACTAAAATGAAATACAAACTTGAGGGACCAAAATGTTATCAAAGAAAAGGGTAAAATGGTCATTATAAAATATTTAACCATTTGATTGTTAAAGTTAACGGCAGAGGGACCATTTTTGCAAGTAAACAGTGATAATAAGGACCGTTTATGCAAAATTGAAACCACAGGGACCGTATCCAAAGTTTTATGCAAACCACAGGGACCATTTCGGTAATTTACTCTTATTATTATTATTATTATTATTATTATTATTTTAACTTTTTACGTATTAATTTTTTTTTTGTTTATTGAGTTTCCTATATTTTAATATATTTTATAATTTAAATTACAAACTTAATTATTTCTTTTGATTATAAACAATTGTATCAAATTAGAATCCATTTTATTTTTTACCTTTGTCAAATGAAAAATAAAACATTTTATATTGTAGTTTTCAAACCAAAAATTTTTGAACCTTAAGCTTTTATTTGTTTTTTTCAAATGAAAAGAAGTTACTAACCATACATGTTTTATGTTTTTTTTATTTTAAAACGTAAAAAACTACGAAGACCAATCCGTTTTTATTTTTTTCTGCACCAAAAAATTCAACCCATTCCGATTTTTTGTTTTGAAAAACAAAAATAAATACAAACAATTCTGTTATTAGCTTTTGCAAACGAGAAAACCACGAATAATTCTGAATTTCAGTTTTTCCAAAGAAAAATCAATTTATTTTTCTAGTTTTTCAACCAAACCATTACCTTTTATTTTTTTCTCCAAACGAAAAACTACGAACCATTACGCTTTAAAGTTGTTTAAAGAAATGAAATAGTGTGTAACCTTTTTGTTTGGAAAAACTAAAAAAATGGAATGGTTTTTAGTTTTTTACTATTGAAAAAAGCTTAAAACGTAATGATTAGAATAACATAAAAATCAAACAATAAAAAAGACTCATTTTGATTTTTTAGCTTTTTCAAAACATACAAAATACGATTTTTCAAAAACTGAAATAGTCTATTTTTTTGTTCGGTTTATTATTCTAATCATTACGTTTTTAACTTTTTCCAATCGTAAAAAATACAAACTATTTCATTTTTTTTAGTTTGTCCAAACAAAAAGGCTACAACACAATTTCATTATTTTAAAAAAATTTTAAAAAGAGTAATGGTTCGTAGTTTTTCGTTCAGAGAAAAAAATAAAAGGTAATGGTTTTGTTCGAAAAACTAGAAAAATAAAATGATTTTTTTGTTTGGAAAAACTGAAAATCAGAATTATTCGTAGTTTTTTCGTTTGCAAAAACTAATAACAGAATTGTTTGTATTTACCTTCGTTTTCCAAAACATAAAATGAAAAAAATTAAACATGAATGGTTAGTAACTTTTTTCCGTTTGTAAAAAGAAATAACAAGGTTAAGATTCAAATGTTTTTGGTTTGGAAAACTACAATATAAAATATTTGTATTTTTTCATTCGAAAAAGCTAAAAAACGAAATGGATTCTAATTTGATACTATTGTTTATAATAAAAAAATTAATAAGTTTGTAATTTAAATTGAAAAATATATTAAAATATAGAAAACTTAATAAACAAATAAATTAATATGTAAAAAGCTAAATCAATAATAAATAATGATAATAACTAGTGTTGTGGTTGCCCGCGCGTTGCTGCGGGTATCCGTAAAAATATGTAGTTTTTATCGCTAAAGTTAAAATATGATGTTAAGAAATAAAATATAATTTAATGATGACAACAACGTAACTACATTTGTGTATTTAAGCATTTGTGGGTTACATGTTATTTTTTACGAATTTGGTATGATTTAATTGATGACGTTTAAAGTATATTGTTTTTTTAGGGTTTTGTATGCAAATGGTTTCGTCACTCAATGTTATTTTTTACCAATAAAGTCATCATGTTATTGTTTTCTTTTGGGTTTTCGGAAAAAAATTGTTTTTTTCATAATCAATCCCATATTTTCCACAAAAATACCAACATGCCACGAAAAAAGCCCTCAAATTTAATGATTTTTTTTGTCAAAAAATGAATACTTCCAAAAATCACAAACAAACAAATAACTTACAGATTTTATTGATAAAAAGTAAAACGAATAGGCTATACCGCAAAAATACGAAAAGCATGTTGGTTTTTTTTTTCATATTAAACTCTTATTTCACAAAAATCATGAATAACAAAAGTTGATGTTTTATATACATCTTGTGAGACAAATCTCAAAAGGCAAAAAATGAATCACTGTTATTTAATTTTTCAAGTTGAGGTGGAACCAGAAATTTTCATTATTTAAATATTTAATCAATATTTGGTTAAATATTGAAGAAGTTGATGTACAAACTGAATACTTTTATTTACAAATATAAAAATATAAAAAATGTTGAACTCAATATTTATTAAGCTTTAAAAAAGTTCATTGTTTCCCCGTTAAAAAAATTAAAAAGTGTAATAATTCGTCATTTTTTCTTATCGGAAAATTTTATAGATGGATTAGTTGATTTCCCGTTTGGTTAAATTAAAAATCTGAGTTCTTTATTTTTTCCGAGTGAAAACATTTAAAGTTAAATCAGTCGGCGTTAGTTTCATTCATTTAAATTTAATATGGTTCACCATTTTTTTTAGAGCAAAAATATTTAAAATTAATATGGTTAGTCATTTTTTCGTTTGGTTAAATTGCAAATCAAAGTTATTAAATGTTTTTTTCATGTCAAAAACATTAATAATTTAATTAAGTGATTGTTTCTTTCGTTTGATTAAATTGAAAACCGAAATGGTTCGTTGTTTTTTTCGAGCGAACATATTTAAAATTAAAACAACGAATATTTCAATTTTTCCAGCGAAATAGCTAACCAAATAGGAAAAAAAAAACAATCAAATTTAAGTATTTTGGACGGATAAAATGAATAACCATTTTGATTTTCGATTTAACCAAAAGTAAAAAACAACCAAACAATCTAATTTTTAATATTTTAGTAGAAAAACGATGTACCATTTCGATTTCCAAATTAACGGAATGGAAAAACGACAAACCAAATTAATTCGAAATTTTTTTTAATTGATTAAAAATATTAATATTTATATTTTTATACCTATTTGTTTTATTAAAATAAGGAGTTGTTAATAAATTTTAATTAGAATAGTAAAACATATAAACAATTTTTAGTTAAAGTTAATAGATAAGAAACAATGTTGAATGTAAAGTTGTAAACCTTGATAATAATAATTAATTTTGGAAAATTGAAAGTCTAGGGACCAAATCCAAAATTTAATACAAACTACAAGGGCTGAATTTGTAAATTCTTGAAATTAACAAAACGACACCGTGTTGCACAAAACGGTGCGTTTTACAATGGTTAATGTTAGTTATAACAATAATAATAATTTTTATAATAATAATAATAATAATAATAATAATAATAATAATAATAATAATAAAAGAGTTAAATAAAAAAATTTACTTGAGGGACCAAAACTAATATGAAATACAAACTTGAGGGACCAAAATGTTATCAAAGAAAAGGGTAAAATGGTCATTATAAAAGATTTAACCATTTGATTGTTAAAGTTAACGGCAGAGGGACCATTTTTGCAAGTAAACAGTGATAATATGGACTGTTTATGCAAAATTGAAACCACAGGGACCGTATCCAAAGTTTTATGCAAACCATAAGGATCATTTATGTAATTTACTCTATATATATATATATATATATATATATATATATAGTCAGATTCAAAAAAGTACCTCTCGAAATCAAGTGTATCCGAAGGTACCAACCTTAAAAAACTTTTTTTAAATTTTTTTTTCTCATAACCATGTTTGAATTAATGTTATACACATGATATATGAATTTCATATAAATTCACACTTTCTGTGTCCTTAAAACTTATGTGAATGCTCAATGCATATTTATGTGAATGTTCATACATATGAATGGTCATTTCACACAATGTGAATGGTGTGAATGACCATTCACATGATTATTTTTTTTATCATTCACAAGATTTATGATGTTGCTCCTTTTGAAAAAAAGTATTATAATGTTGTCTTATACATGTCTATTCAAAAAATATATGTGTGAATGATCATTCACATTAGGGTACGCTGGGTACGCTGGAATCTCATAGGTACGCCGATGAACCTGATTCTATATATATATATATATATATATATATATATATATATATATATATATATATATATATATATATATATATATATATATATATATACACACACACACACTAGTTTATTACCCGCGTATTACGTGGATATTTTTAATATATATAAAATATAATAAATAAAAAGATAAATATATAAATATTATTTTTTAAACAAAAGTATATAAAATGATATTATTATTTATTATAAGCTATTAATTTTGTATATATCTAAATATATATGAAGAGGAATTATTTTCTTATATATTTTTTTGAACTTTTATTATATTATCTTATAATAAATAAGTTAGTAGATTATTAGATTTTGTTTGATTTGATTTGATTTGAATTTAAAAATGGATTATATTAGATTTGGATAAATTTAATTAATAAGTTAGTAGAGTATTAGATTTTGTTTGATTTGATTTGAATTTAAAAGTAGATTATATTAGATTTCGATAGATTTGATTTAAATTTCTTTATTATTTTTCAAATCTATAAATGCCATGTGTCGATTCATGGTGACGACACGTGGCTTCACCAGAAATGAGTATATATAGTTACTCTTTTAATAGTATGTATATATATATATATATATATATATATATATATATATATATATATATATATATATATATATATAGATTGAGGTTCTATTGAGAACTTTTGTGCATCGAGGCACCATTGAGAACTTTTTGTGCATCGGACTATCTACCAATGGTGCACAAAGGGCATTTAGGGGATATTAAATGTATGAAATTTATTTTTGAATTTAAATATTTTTAAGATAATTAATAACTAAATTTGGTATGAAAATCACCATTAACTTCTTTCCTAAAACCACTCCCTCTTTCTCTCTATCTCTCTCTCTCTATCTCCTCTCTCTTAGCCCCTCTTGATTTTGGAAGAAATGAACGATATGCATGATTTATGTTTGTATGAACGATTCATGTTTGTATTTTGATGTATTTTGATTTTGGAAGAGATGAACGATATGCATGATTTATTTTTGGAAGAGATGAACGATATGCATGAAGAGATGAACGATGTGCATGTATTTTGATGTATTTTGAATTTGTATTATTGTTGTTAATTTTGGAAGTGTAATAATTAAATAAGGATTGCATAATTCCTGTTTTACCCCTCCGCGAATTTCATAATATGCACTTGATGCATAAAACTTTCTATTTAATTACCCTTTTGCCATTTGATCCAACCCACACATTCTTTTCATCCAAGGGCCAGTGGGGGTTCTTTTGTGCCTCGATGCACAAAAGTTCTCAATGGAACCTCCCTCTATATATATATATATATATATATATATATATATATATATATATATATATATATATATATATATATATATATATATATATATATATATATATATATATATATATATATATATATATAAGTTCAAGAGAGTACCACCTATTATGCAGCGTAGCAGAAGATACCACTCTTAAAAGTAATTTTTTTGAAATTTTTTTCATGAACATTTTTTTAATTAACATTACACAGATCATATATGAATTTCACGCAAATTCGAACACTTTAATTGCATGAAATCATGCATCACATAAATGGACGTTCACATATATTCAAAAATATGTAAGTATACGTTCACATCACTTTTTATGAGTTAGGAGATGTGAACCTTTGAGTACTTTTATACATCAGATAATCTACTTAGGGTGCATAAAGGGAATTTAAATAATATAAAATATATTTGAAATTAAATATATGCAAATAAACAAATATGAAAATTAAATCAATGTTAATTATATGTCCTTAAATTTCTCCACTTTCCCTCTATTCCCCTATTTCTCTCAACCGCACTCTCACTCTCTCCTCCTCTCCCTTTCGGCCATAGAACCACCATGGTGGTTGTGCACCGCAACCACCACTACCACGGTTCCGTCTCTCCACCACCACCACCATGGTTGTCCACACCCTCTCTCGGCCTCTATTTCCTCTCTTTTTCTCTCGGCTGATCACAACCACCGCCCACCGCAGCTATTCACCACCACCATCATTTACGAAAAGATGGACACGAAGACGATGAACATGAATATCATGAACGAAGATGCATCAAGAAGATGGACATAAGCATGAAGATGATGAACATATGAACGAAGATGATTAAAATAAAGACGATGATGAACGAATATGCATCAAGAAGATGAACATGAACATGAAGATGGTGAACAAAATAGATGATGAATAAAGATGAACGATGAACAAGATGCATAGACGAATTTGTGTATTTTTTTTTTGTTAAATATGTCTTTTTTAAACACGATGCATAGATGAATTTGTGTATTTTTTGTTAAATTTAAAAGTGAATCAATTGAATTTATTTAGCATTTGTTATTTGATTATTTGTTAAAATATTGAATTTAATAAGGTATGCACTTCCTTGTTTGTTATTGCAATGTACAAAATGCATAAATAACATTGTCCAATTATTTACCCTTTTGACATTAATTTAATCCACATAAATTGCTCTCTCTCTCTCTCTCTCTCTCTCTCTCTCTCTATATATATATATATATATATATATATATATATATATATATATATAGGGTTGAGTTCCATTGAGTCTCATATTAGGGTGGAGTCTTGAAGTCTAATATTAAATGTACATGTTCAATTTCTATCTCATGTAAAAATGCAATATACAAATGTCCAAAAGTGCATTACGATCGATGAGTTTACATAATTTGAAGTTCATTACGATAAAAAAAATACTATTTCATGCAAAGGTAAAATATTTAAATAATATGCACATGTGAACTGATAATGCACTTTTAAACATGCATGTTGTTTTTTTTTTTTTTTTTGCATTAAATATATCCTTTTTTATTGTAAAGAACTTCAAATTATGTGAAATGGTTAATAATAATGCAATTTTGAACATTTATGTATTGCACTTTTGTATTAAACAAGTTATGTGGTGTCTGCGCGTTGCGACGGATGTATAGCTATGTATTTATTGTATTTTAATGAATACAGTTTAAATGATTAAATCATACTTAATTTATTTATAAATTAATAAACTAAACATTACAAACTAATTAGAAATATCAAACATTATGTTAAACTGAATATAAAATAAAGTTGATTTTTTACAAAGATACCGAAATAAGACATTATAAAACACTAAAATTATTATAAACCAAAAATTATTATAACCAAAGTAAATCTTATTTTCAAAATGTCTAAGAATTAATTAGTATTTAAATATATTAAATTTTAAATCAAAAAAATATAAGACATGAAACATTCTCATTATATATTTTACATATGAATAATAATAAAATATGTATAAGCACACTTTAGCAAACCCAACCACTAAATAGTGTTTAACAAAACCTTCTTTTAGTGCATTTTAGCACAATAAAATATGATTAATACTTAGATTTCAATCTCTAGCACATTTTAGCAAAGCTCATTAATAAAAACTTTTTCTTTTTTGATGTGAGAGGAACAAAATAGAAAAACTCATTTATGAATAGTGATTTCATTAGTGAGTAATGTATAAAGATATAATATAATATTTTATCATAATGAACATATACACTTAATATGGGACTCCATGGAACTTGAGTCTATATATATATATATATATATATATATATATATATATATATATATATATATATATATATATATATATATATATATATATATATATATATCTGTGTGTGTGTGTGTGTGTGTGTGTGTGTGGATGGATCATTGCAGAACCTAAATTTATTGTAGAATTGTGAAACCAATATCGTCCATAGATTAGATTAATCTAATGATATTGATTAAAACAATAAAGTTTGGAATTAGTGAAAAAAAATATTGGTATTAGTGATATTTTAATTCAAGGGTAAAAAAGGAAAAGATTGGATATAGCAAAAAGGTTGACATTAGCAAAATAAATAGTCATTTTCTTTAAATTAAAATAATATTAATATGATTAATTTTTAGATCAAAAAATTTTTACCATAAAAACGAGAATTTTATATTTTTTAAAATGAGACCGGACATGATATATTATTTCCGAAAAAAATTTACGTGTTTATTTTTCGAATTTTTTTTTTTTCATGTGGTGTGTTTAAATGTCTCAAATAGTTACATTTTAGCTGATTATGTGTGTATAAATTTATCCAATGGTCACGATTAAAATTTTGTGCGTCTTTAAATATATCAGGTGGCCACAGTTAATTTGTTTATGCGTGTCTGTAAAAATGTTAACGCCACAAATTAATTGTTTATGTGTGTCTAAATGTATCCAACTGTCATGGTGTTAAAAAAAATTGTGACTAAAAGTATTTTATGGTCACGGTTACTAAAAAATATAGACCTCAACTATATAGAAATTGTTACCATATGGCCACGGTTTTAGGATATGACCACAGTTTTACATATGATTTAGTCACGAATATTAAATGTAGCCATAAGGTACCAAAAGTGATGCGACCTTTGGTCACGATTTAAATGAAAAATAAAACTGTGGCCAAAAGTCTATGGCAACAGTTTTTTAGCGTGACGAATGACATATTTTGTACTAGTGAACATAGCATGACGAGATCATTCAATGTCAAAGGAACACTTGATATCGTATATTCAACGTCAAAATAATAGTATATATTATATATGCAACACTGCATATACATTCAATATTAACAGAAACAAAATAATGGTCAAAATTAGTAGTCAATGTTGGTGGATTTTTCCAGAACTGTCATGATATATTTTTTCGAAAAAATTTTACGTGTTTATTTTTCGTAAACATTTTTTTACCCAGACGATCATTCAATATATTATATTGAGATCATTCAATGTCGAATTACAATTTATATAACACATTCAGTGTCGAAGTAATACTATATATCATATATATGCAACACTGCATTTACATTCGATATTAAAGTAGTACAAAATGGTCAAATGGTGCAGTCAAACTTGGTGGGCTACTATAAATTCAATGTTAATTGCATAATTATCATCTTATCTCTAGTGTTTAATATAATTCAATGGTTTAGATTGGTTCAATAAATCTATACTAAATTAAAGTTCTGCAATAATTTCAACCATATATATATACACACACACACACACACACATACGGGTTAAACATAAAAAATAGCAACCATCTTTTACTTTTTTAACGATTATAGCAATAATCTTTTTTTCTTAATGTGTATAACATTCATCTTTCATTTTTTTAACGTTATATAGCAACTAACCTGTTATAACAGGTTACCAACAGGTTAACCGCAAAAAGTAGCAACTATCTTTAATTTTTTTTTCGATTATAACAATGGTCTACTTTTAACGTTTATAACATTTTTGTTGTTCTATTATTATTATTAATTTTTTTACCAATTTAAACATTTTAGATTTGTTTTTTGTAATTTATCAATTATCAATATAAAATAATTAAAAAATAAACAATTATTACTTGGATATATTTAGTGTATTTTAACAAGTCGTAGGAATTTTTAATTTAAAAGATATGTGACAATGATATATTTTAGTCATTTATAACAACTTATTTTAAAATAAACCATTGTTAAAATTTGATTATTATTAATAATATTTTTTACACGTGACTGATTATTTATTTTAAAAAAAGTCGAAACATATCTAATATTGTAATATTATAGTTCCAGTAAACACGATAGCACACTAATTTTCATACATATTTTTTTATAGACGACTTACATATCTTATTTTGAATTCTCATTAATACACTCCACTAAATAAGGGTAATGCATGATGCGGTTTTTATATGAAACTGATAATCGAATTTGCAGTTTTAAATACAAAAAACCGCACAAGTGTGATTTTTTGCTTTTGGGTTTTCAATATTTTTGTGGTTTCTTTTGGTTCCCGATTCCAAGTTTCATAAAAAAAACCGTACAAATACGATTTCTTGTACGGTTTTTTGTATTTAAAATCGCACCACGCATACCCTTATTTAGTGGAGTGTGTTAACGAGACTTCAAAATAAGATATATTAGTCGTCTATAAGAAAATATGTATGCAAATTAGTGTGTTATTGTATAACAGAATACCACAATATTAGATATATTTTGAATTTCTTTAAAATAAATAATCAGTCATGTGTAGAAAATATTATTAACAAAAATCAAATTTTAACAATGGTTTATTTTAAACACAAGTTGTTATAAATCACTAAAATATTTCATTGTCACAATGTCACATATATTTTATATTAAAATTCTCTAAGATTCGTTAAAATACACTGAAAATATCCAATTAATAATTATTTATTTTTTTAATTATTCTTATTGATAATTTATAATTTAGAGTAACAAAATCTAAAATGTTTAAAGTTAAATTGGTATAAAAAATTAATAATAATAATAATAATAATAATAATAATAATAATAATAATAATAATAATAATAATAATAATAATAATAGAACAACAAAAATGTTATAAACGTTAAAAATAGATCATTGTAATTATCATAAAAAAAATTAAAGATAGTTGTTATTTTTTGTAGTTAACCCGTTGGTAACCTGTTATAACAGGTTAGTTGCTATAAACGTTAAAAAAATAAAAGATGAATGCTATAAACGTTAAGAAAAAAAGATTGTTGCTATAATCATTAAAAAGGTGAAAGGTGATTGTTATTTTTTGCGTTTAACCCTATATATATAGAGGGTTGGATTGGGTTCCGGTAAGAAGCCTCAATTTCGTGAGAACGTGAGAACCACTCCAAAATGTACAAATTTGTACATCAAATGCACAAATTTAAAACTTAAATTTTTTTACTTAAAACCATCATTAGTTTTATATTAATCAATATCATAATCTAACACTAAAATTACATTCAAAAATTATATTTATTATATTATAAACTAAATGCACAAATTTGAACATCAAATGCACAAATTTTCTTAAATGCACAATTCGTACATAAAATGGATAAGTTTTAGCATGAGATACGTAAATTTTTACATGAAATGCATAAATTTATCGAAAAGATTTAATTTTAGTATCAAATGCACAATTTTATATTGTTGATGCACAAATTTTAAAGTGGTTCTCACGAAATAGAGGGTTCTCATGTGAACCCAATCCTATATATATATATATACACACACACACACGCGTGTGTGTGTGTATGAGATAATTATTTAACCTAAATTTGATGTAGAACTATAGAAACTATCTCGTCCACATATTAGATTAATCTGATGGTCTTGTTTAAAAATAATAAGATTACGTTTGAGAAAGAGCTTTCAGGAGTTTTTAGGAGCTTCAGCTTTTGATTTTTGAGAGCTCAAGCTCAAAAGTCCATTTGATTAATTAGAGCTTATGCATTTTATTTGGATTTTAAAGCTCTCAAAAAAATTTTCATGAGAAGCTACTAGAAATAGCTTTCAAAACGAGCTTGAGCTTTTGCTCAAACGAAATTACTTTTTTACTCTTCAAATAATTATTAACTACAGTTTTTAATTAATATCAATATCTTTTTATGTTATTTAATACTAAATGATACGACTACGGCTACTTTTAACAAACATATTTATAAAAAAAATAAAAAACTCTAATTCTATTAAAAAGCTCCAGCTACTAAAAACCCCAGTTACTAAAAACTCCAGCTCACAGCTCCAGCTAGTCGTGCCAAACATTGGCTTAAGTGTGAAATTAGTGAAAAAAAAGATTGGTATTGGTAATATATTAATTTATTGAAGGGTAAATTTAGAAAAGTTTGACAACAGAAAAAATATTACGAAACTGGTCATGATATATTTTTTTTTGAAAAAAAATTACGTGTTTATTTTTTGTAATATAAATAAATACACAAATAGACATTCAATGAATTATATGGAGACCATTCAATCTCGAAGCGACACTATATATCATATATTCAACATTGCATATTATATGTGATTATCATTGTATTTCATATCTATCATATATTCAATGCTGCATATATATTTAATATTAAAGAATGTGATTACTACGGCAATTTATTATTCGAGATTTGATATGAATATTTAATGTTTATATTTTTATAGATCGATTGGACCGGTCATGAAAAAAATTTACACATTATATTTTTTTGAAAAAAAATTATCGAGGCGAAAATTCGATCAGTTGTATCATTTCAAGTAAATTGGTCACCCTTGACATATAACGTTTCACATTTCATGTATAAAATATAATAAATATTTGAAGATGAACTTATCCATGTTTTTTTGTCAGAAAGATCAAGCATAAAGAAAATAGTGTTGAAATTGAGATTTATAAAAAAAAATGATACTAACGTAATTTAAACATAATTTTGATGATTTTATGGTTTTTTATAACCCACACATGTATTAACTTACTTTTGATGGTATTGATATATTCTAATTTACAATTTATATATTTTTCTTGATGACAATATATGTATAAATTAATTTTGATGATTTTATTTTTTTTAAAACTCACACATGTGTTGAATACTGGTTTTAAGTGAGACTGGTTTCTAAACCTAACAAAAATCTTTATTTTATGAGTGTCTGGAATCTTTTTTGATTTGTCGTTAAACAAAAATTACAACTCAACTAAATAAAAAATTAATATTCCAAACAAAAAGACGTATACGCTTTACTTACTAAATGTCTATTTTTATTTTTATAGCCATTTATATAAGTTTTAGACAATAACTTCTATTTTATATGGCTTACCTTTCGCTTATTCCAATTTCAATAACAATATTTATTCTGCTATCATATGTCATTCATAATTAGGCAACCAACCATAATTCACAATATTCATAGAGTGTTCATTCATGTACGGGTTTTTATCCTTCTATAATCATCGAAACAATGGTACCAAAACTATAAATATATATACATACATCTTTTGTTCAAACTGAAATAACATATTTTAGATAATTTTTTATATCCACTTACAGTACACCAAATAATTAAGGTTGTGTTTGGTTCGTTGGATTTGGAAAGCTCGTTTGGGATTTGATTTAAAAAATACTCTTCGTATCATGTTTGACAAAAAATAAAGAAGAAAAATTCATTTAATATATGGTATTTCTTCCTCCTCCTCCTTTTATAACCTCACATCCACCCCCAATAATTTCATAATCTCAATCGATATAAGTGAGTTTCTAAAAAATAATTTATTTGTCATCATTATCTATTTGACATTTGATAATTTTTAGGTAATCTACGTCTGAACTTAAAAAAATCTAAAATTATATATCCTATTCACAAAGTTCAAATAATATTTATAAAAATATCTTGAATTATATCAACTAAAAATATACAAATATAAGATAAAATTTCGAAATAAATACTACTACATTTTAAATGAAAAAAAAAATGCAATACTTTAATTATTTTTAAAATAAAATTAAAGATAAATAAATTTTATTATAATTGTTAAAAAAATTATTAATCACGTATATTTTAAAAATAGATAAATAATATCTATGATAAATAATTCTACATTTATTGTATTTTTAAATAATATTTATCTGGTTTGATTTAAAATTTAGATACATTTATGTAACCAAATATTTATTAAAAACTATTCACATAATACATGAGTTCATAAACTACTATCTACTATAAATCTATAAATACTATTAAATTAGTAACAAACTCCCACTTGTCGTATTCTCCTTTATTTTGCCACTTGTCGTCTTCTTAATTTGCTATTTAATTTGTTAAAATCTAATTTTAAATTCAATTCGATTTAATTAAATCTAATATAAATAAAAAATCTAACTTAACTAATTTACTAATTACTTAATTAAAACTTTTGAATACATGGTGCAACTTACACTATTATAAATTCATTGATATTTTATTTGTTGTTTCTATAATAATTTTTAGATTTATGTGTTGGGAAATATGTAAGTATGTCAAGCTGTTAGTTAGATTTCTCAGACTGTTAGTAGATATTCTGTGTAATTACAAAGTTCAATCTGTTAATTGAGTAAGTTCGAGCGGCCAGTTCAAAAGTTCAAGCTGCCAGAGTTAAATGTTTAAGTTGCTCAAGTTCAAGCTGCTCATCAGATAAAGTTCAAGATGCTCAACAGTTTAACAAACAGAAAGTGCTGAAATTCAGGAAGAGACTTATATTTAAAGATTCAAGCATATCTACTACCAGAGAAATCAGAGTCCCTCAAGGAAACAAATCAGAAAGGCTTTATATATAGATAGAATAGGTTTTTGTATTGTAAGTCTGCACATACAAGTTTTGATTCAATGGTAATTGCTTTCTGATTAAGTTTCTCAAACCTCTAAGGTTGTAAAACCCTAAGAACAGTCTGTGTTCTTCGTCTAATCAAACAGATTAGAGGTGATTGTAATCATTGAGATACAAAAGATTTGATTTTTGAGTATATTTATGTGTTAACTGTTCTGAAAGCTTTTCTCAAAACAATTAAGTGTTATTCCACAAACTTCTTAATTGGACTTTGATTCAATATAAGGTTATTGGTTTACATTGTGATTTATTCAAACTAGTTAATCTTAGGTAGTGATTTTTGGATCCTGACATTATGCAAATTAAAAAAACAGTTATTTAAGT
>JAANYP010000249.1:207500-221547 GCA_020465985.1 Centrapalus pauciflorus
TCATACAAAAACAATAGTTTAGCGATGAATAAATAGTTGTAGCTAATATCATGCTAAAATACAAAACTTTAACCTTCTATTAAAGATTCTTGATAGTTTGTCTATTGTTTTTGGCTGTAAAATAATGTCAGTATTAGTAAAATTATTAATGAATTATCGTCAAATTTTTATAAAATAAAATAATATTACAGAAAATCATGGTCGGACGATAATCTGTTAAGAACTTTGATGAGTATACATACATACATACATACACACACTCACACACATATATATATATAATAAACATTTTACATGTCAATCAATACAAACCAATCTTCTGTCGTTATTCTCTACTCTGCAAATGCTTTTCACAGAACATATACCTAGAAATATCAATCATTACCATGAAACATAATAGGACTCATTAATAATTAAACAATGAAAACAAGAACCATATTTCACACCTTTTACCAAATATGTGAACATTAATGTATCATATTGAGTAGTAATTAATGAACCATACAGGTCTTAATAGATATCACAAGTAGTACTATAGATAAATTCAACTCATTAACTTCACATTGTGGCCCTTTACAACTAATTATAATTGGTTATAAAGTATTAATGTTTAATATCATCATGAGCCATCCAGAAGCTCGTATGTCCCGTTAGGACCATCATACTCGTTACGACTCAATAGAAGCCATTACATGTTATTTAATGGGTCATGATATGCTTTTAGAGAGGAGGGATACCGGACTTAGCATCCTGATTCGATGCTACTCTACCGTTTTGGCGACGGTCACAAAACCCCCCTTTATATTTATTTATTAATCAAAAATTTTAAAATAGAGTGGGTTAGAAGGATGAGAAGAATGGTCATTTCCATAGGACTCACATGAGATGAAAAATATGGTGTGTCGCTGATGTGACTTGTGGGATGGGAGGGATGGGAAGGAAGATTAGTTTAGCGATAAATAAATAATTGTAGTTAATCACATGCTAAATCACAAAACTTTAGTGTTGTATTACTAATGCTTGACAATTCTTTGATTACTTGGTTATAAAATAATGTCAGTATTATTAAAATTAAGGAAATTTATACAAAAAATCAACGTACTTTTGATATTTTTTGATTAAGTCCATGTACCAAAAATGTTTCCATAAAAATCTTTCAACTTGAAATCTTTTACAAATTGTGTTGTTTTATGGGGGACCTTTTAAGGATTTTTCAGAAGTTTTTCATAAGATTTTGTTAAGTTAAAGGAATCTATGGAAACATTTTATATGTAGTGATTTTTACGAAATCATTTTTAAGTTGATTGACTTTTGTGTAAACGTTTTTGGTACGATAACTTATTCAAAAAATACTGAGAGTGTGTTATTTTTTTTAAACTATCAATGAATCATTGCCAAATTTTTACAAAACAAAATAACAATATAGAAAATCATAGTCGGACGATATTATGTCAAGAAATTTGATTAGTACACACACACATATATTGTATGTATGTAATAAAATTTTTACACGTCAATCAATGCAAACCGTATGACCCATTAATAATTAAACAACGAAAACAAGAACCATATTTCACAGCTTTTGCCAAAAATGAAAAATTAATGTCATATTCGGTAGTAATGAATCATATAGATTTTAATGGATATCATAAGTAGTACGCTAGTACTACAGACAATTTGCACTCATTAAATACACATTGTGGTCCTTTACAACTAATTATAGTTGGGTATAACCTATTAACCTAATATGACTGTCATGAGCCATCCGAAACCTCGTATGACCCGTTAGGACCGTCATACTTATTACGACTCAATATAAGTCATTACATGTTAACGGGTCATTATATGCTATTTAGAGAGGATGGCATGGGCTAGGGAGGGAGGGGAAAATACAGGAGGAAATGAAAAAACATAGAGTGGGTTAGAGGGATGAGAATGATGATCATTTCAGTAGGACTGGGCTGAAATGAAAAATATGATATGCCTCTGATGTGGCTTGTGGGATCAAAGGGATGAAAATGATGACCATTATAGTTTTTTGGATTTTGTTGTATAGCTAAAAGTTGTAAAAGCTTTACCATATAAAATTTCACTACTAATGCAACAAAACTTTTGCCCTACCAAAAGTGAATGGAAATAAAGGAAGAAGAAAGAAAAGTAGTGGCTAATGGTAATGAACATATATAATATATAGTCTTTCAATTCTACTATTAATAATTAATGCCCCATTTCCATTACTTGAAAGGCACATCAAACCCATTTGTTTAGTCTTCATATTTTATGTACTTTGTCATTTCAATCACATCGACTACATGAGTGATGAGTGTGACCCATAAACGAAACAAAATCCAAACAGTGACTGATTATTCAATATATATATATGTTGTCTAGTTATTATTTTAAGAAAGAAAATTATTTAAAAAAAACTAATATACTTTTAATATTTTTTTTGAATAAGTTATTGTACCAGAAAACGTTTTTATAAAAGTCCTTCAACTTGAAATTTTTACGAATTGTGTTGTTTTATAGGATTTTTTTAAGGATTTTTCAGAAGTTTTTCATAAGATTTTTTTAAATTAAAAGACTTTTATGGAAACACTTTATGTGCAATGATTTTTACGAAAATGTTTTTAAGTTGAGAGATTTTTGTGGAAATGTTTTAGATACAATGGCTTATTCGAAAAATACTGAAATTGCGTTGGTTTTTTACATGATATTCCGTTTTAAGAATAAACCCCGCTTCTCTAAGAAGCTTTATATATACTAATATTCATTGATCGATAATTAAAACTAATAATGAGTTATTCGAAAAATACTGAAAGTGCGTTGGTTTTTTACATGATTTTCTGTTTTAAGAATAAACCCCAGTTCTCATAAAGAAGCTTTATATATACTAATATTCATTGATCGATAATTAAAACTAATAGTGTCAAATACTAAATTCTATCAACTTAACAAAGTGTAGAGGTAATGTAATTACTAAATTAGGACGCTATTAACAACAAAAACAATGAAAATTTAAACCAATGAAAATTCCTAAAGGGTCAAGTTTAAGAAAAGTTTAGGATAAAACACATTTATCTCATGCCATAGATAGAAAATCAAGGAGAAGTACATGTAGACAAATTTATACAATTTATCTCATGTAGGTGTTGAATGTAAAGATTAAGCATCTTATGAGGATTAACTTATAACCTAAATTTCTCCTAGTCGTATATAATCCTTTAATTTGTGTTAGGGTTTATAATTAATCCGAATATTAAACATATATAAATTATTACCAAAATACATATCTTCATTCAACATTCACACTGCCCAAATCACACGGCGCGTCGCGATGCTGATGCGGCACGTCGATTATTCAGTGTTGAACATGTCTTCCTCAGTTACGCGAAGCGACGCGTCGATGATTTGATGTGATGCGTCAGATGGGGGCTGGGAGGCTCTGGTAATGACACCTCATGAACGCGACGTGTTGAGATGCTGACGCGATGCGTCACAACCATACTGCGTATTCCACCATACGGATTTGTAACACAAACATACCAACCTCAACCATATTAGATGCAAATGATTGTAAACGAACCCAAACACATTCATTACACATTATAAGTTATTTTAACACATTGAAAATGTTCAAATTTACACATCTTGATGATTTTTTTTTTGTTGCCAAAATGTCTGTTTTTACTTAAAAATTTACATAAAACCATTTAAACCATTGTTTGAGCTAAAAGCTTGCAAGAAGCTTAGCCATAAACATATTGACATCTTCCAGTACTTATCTTGAAGATTTATCACGTTTTGTAAAATTTGTCATTTTTGGGTAAACTTTGAATATCTCATAACTCACTCAAATCAAAGTTTTAGAGCTTGTGTCTTTAGATTAATATTGAAAAACATCTTAGAAACATTTTTCATTAATTTGTTTAAATATCTGACGTTAATCTTTGAAAATACCATTTTTGAGTTTAAAACCTCCATTAATGGAGTTTGAAGAAGAAGATAGGATTTCCAAAAGTTTAAGGAGCATATACTCATATATAAATCCCATAGTTGACATGTAGGAAGGTATAAATAAAAATGTAGAAGTTTATACCTCAGGATCTTGTGTTAGAAAGTTGCAAGGTTGTTCAATGAAGCTTGCTTCTTGCTCTCTGTTTTCACGCACACACTAAAATGCAAAGGCGGCGTTTGGTTCGCAGAATGTTTACTCCATGAATGGAATATGTCAAATGAATGGAATTATGGAAGGAATGGAATCTTCTGAATCCAAATATTGTAGCTTGTTTGGTTGGCAGGAAAGAGATGAAATTCAGATTCAATTCACTAGTTGTTCTCTATTTTGTTTATAAATTTGTCAAAGTAATTGGAGTATGATTATGAAAAATTACCAAAATATATTATTAATAATTTTTCAAATTCTTTCTAATTATAAAAATATTTTAAAAGTATGATCTTTTTTATTTTTTTATTCTTAAAACAAACTTTTTTCTTGATAAAATAAATTTTTTTCTTTATATGTTCATCAAACAGATGTCTTAAAATGATAACAATAAATATTAATGCTTACTACATAAACAAAATAGTATATGATGTGGTGGGTTAAGGTGAGCTATGTGGCATGTGTAGGGTTGGATTAGGTAGGATATGTGGGTAGGGTAAGGTGAATGGGTAGCATGGGGTGGGATGGGATGGGATGAGATTGGGTACGATGAGTGTAATATAATGATGAGAAAAGATGTGGTAAATTTGATGAGTGGATAAATTGGTGGTAGGGTAAGGTGTTTGGCCTATCTATGGATGAGGTGGGTAGGTAGGGTGGGATGGGATACAATAGGATAGGGGTAATAAAAGGGTGGAAGAGATGTGGTAAGTTTAGTATGATGGGTGGGTTAAGGTAAGGTATGGTGGGTATGGTGGGTTAAGGTAAGGTATGGTGGGTATGGTGGGTAAGGTAGGGTGGTGTGGATAAGGTATAGCTAGGGTAGGTGGGGTTAGGTTGGGGTTATTCAGATCGATATGGTAGGTGTGAGTGTATAAAAATGATATATCATGGGTATGGGACGTTCATTCCTTGAGAACTCCAATGGACTACACATTCCTTTAGTGGAATGAATGTTTTGCTTGAAAAAGAATTATCATTCCATGGAATTTGACAGTCAAACATGTCATAGGAATGTAATGTTCATTTCTTTTCCATCGGATTTCTTCATAATCTGTGAACCAATTGCGCCCAAAGAGTATGGAAGGGAATAAGGAAAAGAAACGACAATTAAATCATTTAGGGCACATCTCTTTAACTAGTTAACAAGTTAAATAATTATTACCAAACTTAAATCAACATGTACATGGAGTCAAAGGGGGACGAGAATAACATGGGGGGACACACCCGTTAGTCTTCGGCCATCTCTCTCTCTCTCTCTCTCTCTCTCTCTCTCTCTCTCTCTCTCTCTCTCTCTCTCTCTCTCTCTCTCTCTCTCTCTCTCTCTCTCTCTCTCTCTCGTAACTTGCTCGGCAAATAACGTCAGGTTCGACACCTGATATCCGAAAATGCTAATTTTTGATATTATAACCAAACGACTTGGTTTTCCGTGAGGATTGATAATTTGATATCCAAAATAATTGATTCCCATTTCTATAATAGTTATTACATTAAATCTTAATCTATTACATAATCTATAATTCACTAAGTCGGTTTTATGAACTTTCGGATGTTACAATTTCATCTAGCATATGTAGTGTATTTCTCGTCACCAAATACTATAGAGTATAGACTATAGTCCCTTTTATATATTTTAAAAAAAAACAACAACACGTCGTTGATGATAAAAGTTACTAAAATATAACATAAACAAAAATCACTGAAAGTAAAATAATAATTATGATAGTTTAGAAAACCTTATAAACAAACATTACCTTTAAATTGTTATTATTTTTCATAATTCATCATATGACTTTGAACATTGACAAAGAATTGAGGATAAACAAGGTTTTAATATGCATGCGTTGTGACGAAGTGTGTAATTAATATAAATAATACTATAACATATATTCATATATTGAAAGTTTGAATAATTTTAATTTAATGCAGCTAAGTATGTTTAGAAAAATAGCTAAACACTTAAATCATATATAACTAGTTAAATACCCGTGCGTTGCCCGGGTGATTTGCGACGAAATTATTATTTTTAAATAAATAATGACATAAAAAATGGATTTTATTTAAGAAAACTATACATTAATACATGTGAGTTGATCGAAAGACTAATTATGCGTTAAAAGATTATTCTATCAGAATTAAATATACAGAAAAAAAAAGTTAATAATAGTTTATGATAAAATGAAAACCCATCATTTTCCCATAAAATTATACACAAACATGTAGTTTTAAAGTATAACTACGAATATAGTCTAACATAATTTTATAATAAAAATTTATTCAGACTAATAAAAATAAAATATTATTGTAGTAATAGTTTTTTGATTGCATTTGAACTCACTAATTATTCATAAAAATTGGAAAACTTGGACAAAAATGTTTCATGCCAACCCAACCCAAACCATTCAAAAATTACTTATAAGCCAACTTGCCCATGCGTTGCTCGAGTGATGCGTGACGAAATTAATATTTTTAAATAAATAATACCACAAATTTTTTTCAAAGAGAACTATACATTGTTCATGAAGAAAAAATTACTTATTTTAATCCTGAATATTAATTAGGACCAATTGCTAAAAACAGAAACAACTTTATGTATTTTTAGCATTTACAGCAACATTATTTTTTTATCATTAATAACATCAACTTTTATATTTTTTTATCATTCATAGCAAAACTTAAAAAAATTGTTGCTAGTTGAATACCCGTGCGTAAAAATTACCCATAAACCAACTTGCCCGTGTGTTGCTCGAGTGATGTGTGACGAAATTAATATTTTTAAATAAATAATAACACAAAAAAATATTTTTAAGAGAACTATACATTGTTCATGAATAAAAAATTATTTATTTTAATCGTGAATATTGATTAGGACCAATTGCTAAAAACATAAACAACTTTATGTATTTTCAGCATTTATAACAACATTATTTATTCTTTATCATTAATAACATCAACTTTTTTTATCATTTATAGCAAAACTTAAAAAATTGTTGCTAGACCAATTTTTCTCATAATAAACCCTAAATATAATTATATAAATATGCTCATAATAATTATAAGAATAAATCCAAGCGAGACGAAGGTGTTAACATAATTCCAGATCATTTTTGAAATTTTAAATAAACCATGTAGACCATTTTTGTAAATTATTCTTATATTAATTATCTAATTAAATAATAAATAAATATAAAATGTAATATATTATAATTCTTTTAAAACCATGAAAGTTTATTACACAAAAATACACATAGGTATCCCATTACATGAGATCAGTGTTGCCCTTGGTTTCCTTCTTCACGCACTCCCCTTTTAGAAACCCTAGCCCTATCGTTTTCCTTTTCTCCCCCTGCTCCGCCATTCTCCCCCCGCTTCGCCGTTCTCCCCTTGTTTGGCCGTCGGTTGGTGATCAGCTGGCCCTCCGATGCATGTCGAGAGGTATTCAAGTTTCCCTCCGTTTGTAACTAAAAGCAAGTTACTTTAAAATCATAGTTTTGACTAAACTCAATTTTTTTTGTTCCTTTTATGATTTAGATTTGTATTTGTGGTTCAAAGTTTAGTGACACTCACTAATGCTTCTCGTATTGGACAAACACATGGTAAACAAACCCTCTTGATATTGAAATTGTATTTTTTGCAATTCATTTTGATGCAGTAAGGATTTTACTATCTGTTTCTATCATATTAGTTGATGTTACTTTAACATTTTCAGATATCGACAATGTGTGATTGTTTGAGTATGTTGAACTTTTTGCGAGGATTTGAATTGTCTTGTATATTATAAAATTGATAGAAAAGGGCAATCCGTGAAGATTATAACATAAATGCATATCAGCCTTTTTCTTTTTTACAATTTTAAAGTAGTACTATCTATGTTCAAAACATGTTTATTTTAACTTCTAGAACTTAACAGAATTAAAAAATCTGTATACTTTGATTTTTTTCTACTTGTTTTTATTTACGTGGTTGACATTATGCTTAATGTTTATGATACTTATTGTCTTTTTCCTCCTAAACAGCTAAAAACTCTCATTTGTATGAAAAAATAGGTTGATATTAGTCAACTCAATTGAAACAAATAAATAAGAATATTTTGACTGTGAGATCTAATGATCACAGAAGTTTACCTTGCATATTGGGGTGTGTGTGTGTGAAATATGGAGTGTCTTTCATCTCGTAGTTTGTATTAGTATTATTACTAACATTTTTCCTTTCTGCAGACACTTCATCTGGTTGGACCTGACATTCATCTTCATAATGGTACAATTTTTTTTCAATCTTGTGATGCAGTTTTCACTAATATTTTGAATATAGCTTCTGTTAAAAATGAATAGTCCATGTATATATAGTTGAAAATATTAACCAAACGGGATTCAATATCCCTTATTTTCCTGATTTTTTGTTAAATAAGTAGCCACATTTTATTTCATATATTATCTCACAGTTAGTTATTTAACTGACGATGATATATATCCTTTTTCCAGGTCTGATACGTTTTTTCTGCTTTGATATTATCCAGAATTTCAGCTGCAAATATTAATAAAACGGGATGTAATATCCCATATTTCTGATTGTTTGTTAAATTCAACAACCTCTATTTTGAATGTATCAAGATGCAGTTTTTCAGCACATATTATCTGGATTTTTTTTTATTTTTTTGCGGTTCTAATGTCTATATTCATTGTTGTCACCTTTATTGCCTAAATTTTTTTATCCCCTATTATTCTGCAATTTGTTATGCAGTATTTTTGCAACCTCTTTAATAGATGTTATCCCTTTTTCAAATGCAGTTTAAATTTCTGTTGTAATCCAGCCCTATTTATAGCAGTGATTTAGGCATTAAAATCTGAATTATAGCCAATGATATGTTGCCAAATCAGCATTAAATATAGGAATTTCTACCAATTATTGAATGCCACGTGAGCAGATTTCTCTCTGCTCCGTCGGCAATATATATATATAATTATTATGACACTTTTTATTTTTAATATATAATCAAACATAAATCAAATAAACTACTAAAAAGATAAAATAAAATACTTATATATTTATAGTCTGATATTTTTTTGGTAATATACAATCAAACATAAATCAAATAAACTATTTAAAAAGATAAAATAAATTTATTATGTAGTTCTCAATCAAGATGCTCACGTACTTATAACTGTATCTCATGTTAAATATTAATTGAATTTATCAATAGTTATTATGCATTTACTTATTATTTAATATCTCATTTTAACAGTTTCTCATTTAAATTTTAATTAAAAATCATGAGGCTCACTTTACCAATATCTCATTTTAGATATTAGTTAAATACTTATTTTAATGTCTCTAGATATATTACATCTACTGAATAAATGATTCTCAGATTTCAAAACATACCCACAAAGAAAACAAATTTATTAAAATTATACGAGTTAATAAACTAGTTAACATAATACAAACATATATATTAACATTATACACACATATTATAAAGGGAAAAAAACCCTAAAAGTATATAAATATAATTCAATTAAATATTCCTTTCATTTTTTTTCCTGATAAACCACTAAAGCAATTAGAACTTATAAAATCAGTCCAAATGTAACTTGCAACTTGTTAATTAGGTTACCGTGCTTAATTTAATTTGTAAAAAACCATTAAAGTATAGATCATTTTCGATTAAGTCCCTCATTTATTTTGTAATTATTATTATTATTATTATTATTATTATTATTATTATTATTATTATTATAGATTATTATTATTATTGTTGCTGAACATTTTTTAATTACATTAAAATTATTTATTTACGATTTTAAAATTTTTGTAAGATTTAATATTTACTTTAAATTATTTATTTAATTTTATACTACGATTATTTATTAATGATTATATATCATATCATTGTTTATTTAATATTATTAAATTAGTTTTTTGAGTTTCTCATTTTCGATAAAAGAAGACAAACTATTTTGATATTTTTCGGTCGGTTCCAATTTGATTTTTAATTTTTTTGAACGAAAAAAACTTCAATTAACTATTAGTTATTTCGAATGGATAAAAATAAGATTCATTCCGATTTTTAAATTCTCCGAGTATATAAAACAATAACTCATTTCATTTATCCAAACAAAAATTGGTACAACTAATTATTTACGATCCAAATAAACGAAGAACCATTAACTAAAATAGTTATAGGTATTTTTATTTTAATTTTTTCCGATCAGAAAAAATGACGAAGCTATCCACTTTTAAGTTTTGAACGTAAATAAATAGTGTAGTTATTTCGTTTGGAAAACCATTTGGATTATCGTAATTTTTTAATATTTTCGAACAAAAAAATAATGACCAATAGATTTTTTATTTTTTTAAAACAGAACATTCTATAATTCATTCCGATTGGATTATACGATTGGCAAATTAATTCGGAAAGCATCACTGTTTTTAAAAGTTTGAATAAAATAAAAAATAGAATGGTTCGTTTTATTTTATCAAAAAATTGAAAATCAAAAGATTTCATATAATAATCATAATTAAATAATAACAAGTTATGTGGTGTCCGTGCGTTGCGACAGATGTATATTTATGTATTTTTTATTAGTAAAGTAATAATAAGGTAAAATCGTATTAAATTAAATTATACTTTAAAATTTCTTAAAAATAAACTGAAAAAATAAACCTTAAATTTTTATGTATATTGATTTAAAACACTACACTTGTTGTGCTGTAAATGCAACTTATATATCTAAATAAAAAATAAATTACAAAAAAATTAATCGTATTTTATTATTAAATTTTAGTTACATGGTGCTGTTATTACCAATTCATATACAGATATATTAAAATTAATTAATTCAAATATAATTTCTCATGTTTTCAAGTTTAGGTTTTATATATGTTTTACTTGGGTTTTTTAGTTTGATTTAATTATAAAATAAATAGATAGAATGTATGTATAATACTTTGTTAATAATCCTTATATGTATACTTTAAAATTTATTAATTTTAATTGTTCTTTCATTTTTATATTTTAGTTTAATAAAAAAAACAAATCAATATATGAAAGATTGTATTTTAAGTATATTAATATTTTTATGTCGGAAAAAAGTATAAAATTTCTATATAAAATAGGCACTCACAATAATAGTTATAGTAAATAAATTTTATAAAAAACTGATATAAAATGTGAATTTGTAGTGTTAAGTTATAATATATTAAATATTAATTTTCTTTTGTGATATTTTAAAAACACCATAAACATGAATATTTTTTAAAAATACCATAAACATAAATATTTTTTTATTAATTACTATATGATAAATTTAATGTTATAACAATTTAACACATGAAATATTCTCATATGTAAGAAAAATATTAATAATGATATATGGATCACATGTTATATTATATGTAGAAAATTTTTAGTAATAAAATATTAATGATAAAATTATTATTTAATACTTGATAAAATACTTAACTAATAAAATAACTATTTATACATGATAATAGAAAATAGTTAATGGTGCATGTTAGAAAATCCTCATTAAATTATAGTTAAATGGTGCATCTAAAAAAACTCCACTTATGAATTATAATTTCATTAGTAAATCTAATTATTTAATACTTAATAGAATACTTAATTAATAAACAAACTATTTATATATAATAATAGAATATAGTTGATGGTGCATGTTAGAATAACCCTCGTTAAATTATAATTAAATGGTGCATTTTAGAAAAACTCACTTATGAATAGTAATTTCATCAGTGAATAATGTATATATGTATAATATATCATATAATCAAAATAAATAAATATCCAAAGTAAATATAAAAAATAATTTTAAATCCTAAGAAAAATATAAAATTGTAATTAAATATTTTTATTATAATTAACAGATTATCAAAAACAACAACAACAACAACAAAATTAGTGGGGATGTAATCGAAAAAGTTTTATACTTTGGTTTTTGTAAAATAGGTTTAAACATGTTAACCTGTTATAACATGTTAACGGGTGATATTAAAAGGTTTAAGTAGTTTGGAGACTTATCAGGAAAAAAAATGAAACGGAGACTTAATCAAAAATATTTTACACTTTAATGATTTTTTGCATAATTTTCTCTATTATAGATTCATATGGTTTTGAGTTTTATAAAGGGATAATTGCGTCAAAAGGTAACTTACTGTCATTTTCTTTTCAATTTGGGTAACATACTAAAATTTTTTTTATTTAAGGTAACATATTTTACAAATCAAGTCAATCAAAGTAACCATATCGGATTGAAAGGTCAAAAATTACTGATGTGTCAGTTGTTTTATCCAATCAACATTTTTTTAGACAGTTTAATTGTTATATGATGTGCATTATTTTATGCAATTTAAAAGGACTTTTTGATAACACCTTTCTATTTGAGCAATTCTGAAAATAATTAAGCAATATTAGAAATTAAAAAACTGATGAATGGATAAAAATCAGTCGTGTTAGTAATTTACATTTTAATCTGACGGTTACCTTGATCACTTGATTTAAAAAGTATGTTACCTCAAATAGAAAAAAAATAGTATGTTACCCAAATTAAAAAAAAACAATGACAATAGATTACATTTTTACGTAATTAACCTTTTTATAAATCCATCAAATGAATCTATGTAGGAATGACACACATTCATATGAATTATATATAATTTTATAATGTTAGTATGTATATGTGTGTGTATGAATATGAAAAAAATAAAATAATCGTGTAGACCGGTACCTCGTGATACCCTGCGAAAACTATGATGTGTGTGTGGTCGGGATCAATGGGGTACCATGTTAGACTCGGGAACCGGAGTCCATCCATGTTTGGTTATAAGTTTAAAGAGGAAATATAGTCAATTAAGTTTATCTTAAATAATAGATGACAACTAATAAATTAATAGATTCATTAATTATAGAGATTTACTTCCATAACATATCTATAATAATTTTTCAAAATGAGAAATGAACATGTACAATTAGATTCGACAATTGGTTTTAGTGAACGTGTTCAATCGGAATCGACAATGGGTTTTAGTGAACATGTTCAATTGGATTCGACAATGGGTTTTAGTGAACATGTTCAGCCGCATGTGTCAAATAACAGTATTTATTATTTTTTTCAAACAGTTTGTGAAGGCTCAATTTCATTTACACGTTATTGAACATGTGCAATCGGGGTTTATTGTGTTTTTAGTCGCTGTAAACCGTTTTGGTGATAAACCAATATTGACGATATTGAACATGTTCAATCGTGGTTTATAGAGTGTCATCATTGCACATGTTCAATATGGGTGTAAGGAATAATATTAACTGAAATGGAGATTTTCATGAGATACACAGAATCTTTGATTCTAATTTAAACTTTTTAATATCATTTTTACTCCCAACATTAACTAATGTATGAAAAAAATTTAAGCAAAATTTATATTATATTTTAAAGATTTTAATGATAAATGATCGGCTATAAATGGTTCCCCGGTACTCCAGTCTAACATGGTAACCCCATTGATCTTGAATATATATATATATATATATATATATATATATATATATATATATATATATATATATATATATATATATATATGGGTTTAATGGAGAACCTCCATGCATCGAAGAATCTTGAAGAACCTCCATGCACCACCACAAATGCATCACAATTCCCCCGTAATGCATCATTATTTCCACGCGATGCATCGATTTCTACGTGATGCATTTCAATTTTCTAGCGATGCATTGTGGTTCTCCAAGATTTTTCGATGCATAAGGTTCTCCATTGAACCCACCCCTATATATATATATATATATATATATATATATATATATATATATATATATATATATATATATATATATATATATATATATATATA